>PQXJ01000532.1:0-23357 GCA_004786225.1 Botryotinia narcissicola | reverse complement strand
TGGTCACCCACCCAACTACTAATCTACCGATCTGAGGCTTGTGTATGGCAGAGCGGACGGGATGCCCAATTCTCCTCAGTCTATGGTCGTATGTGGCATAGATAAGCGTGTGTTATTTTATGTACCTCATTTAAAACCCTAGCATCCTGTGTCATCATACTAGTTTTATTAAAATACATCAAATAAGAGGTCTCAAAACCTCGACAGTTTCTTCGACATCTCCAAACACTTGAATTATTCTGCTGAAATCCATATTTGCGAGGAGTGATAAGTGAATGATGTAAATGAGCTTGGGATCGGTTCTACACAGGACAGAGGAGAGGAAAAATTGTGCATCTTTATGGAAGGTTCTTTGCCAATCTATTCATGTAGATTGCGATAAGTTCTCAACTAATAATAACTTAAAAACGAATTGCTACTTCCAATCACACATTCGACCTCTCACGTTGTTCCGCCCAAATTGTGGAAGTACATATCACGTGACTCCACCAGATCCCAGATTAGTTGGCTACGATCAAGTCAACAAATGATGCGCGGAGGCTGAAAGTGATCAAGTAAGCTTAAAGTTATAGCCCTCTTTATTGTTGAAGAGGCATAATTTCATTTTTCCATAGTCATCACGTGTACTGCATCACGTTCTACTTTGGCTGTTCGGAGAAGAAAACGGGTTTGACCTCTCACAACTTGGCCTTTCCCCTCAAATTTGATATCGAGTGTAGGTCTGAGTAGTATTAACGATAAAATACTTATGAGAAGCTGGCTATCAATTTTAGATACTCAGCATTACCCATTCATTTTTGGTTGAATTATAATTCAATAGACCAAAAGATGTTAGTGATCATTTGAATGGTCGATACCGGCCTCTTTTTTATCCGAATGGCTCGGAAAGCCTACTCGCACGGGCCAACTGTTATTGTTGTATCAACACAACAAACTTCAGCAATTGACCTTGTCATCTTGGCAATCCAGCTTCATATCCTTATCCTTCACTTAGCCACCACGCATTCCAACTAGCCCAAAGTTGCAATCGTGGCCAGAGAAAACTGCGTGGTGACGCGTGCAGATGTTCAAAAATGAATAGTATACGTGTCGCTGAAACGCAAACCCCGCTACGAGGCCAAAATCGAGGGCGATTGAATGGCGGCTGGTAAATCCCCGCACTAATAAGGCCAAACTCGAGGACTGCTGTCGGACGGCGGCTGCCAAGAGAATTAGATTTGGATATCTATCGACGAGCAAGAAGTTTTCATGGCAGTCACAGGACGACATGATAAACGATTGGGGAGCAGTTGTTGACGGCAAAAATGTTTCTTCCTACAAAACATAGCCATGGTATGTTTTCTGCAATAAGAGCTGACATTTGCTATAACCATACTATCCAGCGTAACAATTTTATTCCGGTCTCAGAAATCGTGATATTCGGTTGTTTCGTGCCAGAACACAGCCCGCGATTAGGATCTCGGGAAATTAGATTATTTCGTTGATGCTGACATGGGCTCTCCTCATCTTGCATCCTTACGACAAATTTACTCTCACTCCATTGGCTGATCGCATCAAACAGCTCAAAATGATATCGCTTGATGCTCCCCCTTTTCAGGCACGTGCCGGAAATAGCATCTCGAGGCCCTTGATCTGATGTAACACTCGAAAACAGTCTCCCATGAAGTAATGGACTTGAGTGCACTTTTAATAGAGTTTGACAGGGACGAAGCCGTTTCTAGAACTTTTCGCAAACATGATGTGGTATCCCAACTCTTATTCTACGTACTGTAGGAACATTTCATTTTCTTTGTTGTTGGAGGTGGCATTCCTACCCCCAGGCCGAGCATTCCACTTATCAGCAGCGCCGTACGAATGGTTTCGATTATTATACTTAAGCAGCCACCAGCAGCTTTATCTGTCTGCGTCTGGATCTTCTTAAAACGGTACTCGGATTTTTTCCACAACTTCTGCATTCGCACTTTGTCACTCATTTTTGTCACTCCTTTTCAGATCTGTTCTCAGTCATATTTATTTTCTATTATATTTATTTAAAAAGTCACTCCTTTACCTTATACTCCCCTTCTTTCAAGTCACACGTCCCAACTTAAGATTCACATTTCAACTTTTCCAATAAATTTGCCAGAATGTTGTTTTCTATTTCCAGCATTGTCGCGGGGATGAGCTTGCTCTCCCTTGCTCTAGCTGCCCCCGCGGTTCCAGGGTTAGTACCATGTTTATTCCCTCCATCCTGATTTTTCTAACATCAAGATCTAGTGAAGTCACTCTCGAGAAGCGAGGGTTCCCTTGTGACAGTCCTGTTGCTGGTCTCACCGCCGCAGATTGCAAACATATGTCGACCATCGGGATGGCCGGCATGGGAACAAATGCGAAGGCTGCCAATGGTGCAGTCTGGATCGGAAGTCAGGGACCCAACACATTTGTTTTCAAAAACAGTGCAGCCGCACTGGTCACTGTAATCATCTGGACACAAGCTGCAGGGGATTATCAAAGCTCCTTCATGAACGCCCGAAAGCCTCAAGTCTCTTATTCATTGGGCGCTGGTCAATCCGTTACAGTCTCCATGGCAAATGGTGTATCCGGCGGATGGGCTGGTCTTTATAATCAAAAGACTACTCTGAGCCAGTATGGCCAAGTTTTTAATACTTGGGGAGAATTCACAACCGGTGCCTATGCTACAGTAGACGTCTCTCGCGAAGTCAACATGGGTGGAAACGCCATGACCATCCAAGTCGGCAGTTGCACCTCCAGTATGTCCAAGTGTGTCTTTACTTGTAAGAGCGGGAACACATGCGGAAATGCAGGTACTTATTCGTTGATCAACTGTGCTGCTGGAAGCCAGACTGGTGCTACGTATGGTTTTGCTAGCGGTCAACCATCAGGTGGTTGTCATGGTTTCAACAATGGTGGAAAGGTGTCTTTTACTTTCTCTTAGTGTATTTTTGCTTTTGATTTTTGTGAGGTGGTGACTTGTCTGGTGATTACAAGCTGGATTACTCATGAATGAATGTGGAGGTTTTTTTCATGTATTGTCATTTTGGAGTTGAAGACTTGAATTGTACAGTTAACATCCAAGGGGCTTCTGGGAGTCATTGGACATGAGTGTAACGATGACTGTATTTTAGGAAAATAAGACTCTTTTGTCCAAAGTAAAATTACTGGCATTCTGCCTTTGTCACTTTATTTGTTAAACAGAGTTGTTAATTTAGAATTGATACTAATTGTATCATTTATGCTTCTATACATTATACTTTATCCGTGATCCATATGGCAAACCCCCAAATGCAATCATAGCGCCGAACATATAAACCATCAAGGTCTCTCTTTTACAGTCACGTCTATTCTGACTCTTCCGACCGTCCGGAGAGTAAGCAAAAACTCGCCCTCGTCCGTAGGCACATGATGTTAGTACGCCATTATAGCACCGTCCAATAAAATCAAAACACCTCCTAAAGAAGAGGCTCCTTCAATCTCGTACCCAAAGTTTAACCTTTCATTCCACCCAGACTCTTCAAAATGACATCTCACATGCTCTTGGGCCCATTCATGGTAGTTACACCACTAATCATATTCATTTGGAAGTACAGTGACAATTCCGACGTGTGTGGATGTAGAAATGAACATGGAGATGGAAGATTGAAGTGTAGAGTTATCAGAGTACTTGGCGATATGCTGTGTGCCTGTATTGGGGTCGAATACCATGCATGGTCCAGCTGTCGATGTAGGGGCTTTTGGGGCTTATTTTCCAAAGACAGATTGACAAACCGGCGACAACACAGCCAGCGAAAAACATCCGGTGAGGCGGTATTGAGCGAGCCATAATGATGAGTTGATTGTTTAGCGCAGATTTTTTGAAGTTTGTATCTTGATTTGGACATGTAATTTTACTTCGGTTTCAAGTTTTTAAAAGATCGTGGGTGTGCCTGTGCCATGCGGTAATATGGAGAATGAAGAGAGCGTAGTTTGAGATACAGATTGAAAAATGACATGGTGAACATATTTTGGACTGTGAGAAGATAGATTGTATCACTCTATACAAGCGTTTTCAAAATTTTGTTCAAAACGTGTAAGAACCTACACCGTAATCCAACACTACTTGAATGGCGTACTAGCTTGAATTTAACTTTTCAAACTTGTCGATCCAAATGTTTTCATCTTCATCACTGCTTCCACATCTAGCACATCGAGCCCTAATTCTCAAATAGCGGAAACTGTGGAATGAAAATAGAAGAGCGCTACTTTCTATCCAGCAAATTATTTGATGAGAAGTTCTCGTTCTAACTCCTAGCAATGAAAAAATTGTGGTGTTGGAGGATTTGATCAACCTTGAAACCCAAGAATGCCATGCTTTTAGCTTGACAGCAGCTTAAGAGCTTTGCCGTGCTATTAAATGTGTCAAGGACTATGGGTTCCATAAGCTTGAGTAGTTTTACAATAGTTTTCTGGCCATCGGGAACTTTCAGACCACTAAGATGCTCGCTCAAAGACGCTGAGAGATCGCAGCGAAAACTTATCATGTATTTATATGCCAAAGGAATGCCTATGTTAATCAATCAATTGAAGACGTAGGAGAATGATCTTCCCTGTACCAGGACCTGTTCTACATCTTCAAAATTCGAGATTCAACCACGAAATTTCCGTTTTCACAAAATCAACGTCCCATCGTTATTTGGAACAATTTTTGCTCTGGATTTCAATTTGCCACTAAAGCAGTGAGTAAGTAACGTGGGAGCATTGATAAATATCAAGGAAATGTCTCTGTGTGCGATGAAGGAAACTTCAACCTGGGTAGGAAGATGTTGACTGATTCACTAATTTATGAACCATTTTAAAATCAACTATACTACGACATCCTTACTCATCCTTGACTGCCAGCCTGTACTGCTTCCAGATTGCGCTTTTCTAACTCAAGACCATACATGTACACCTTAGCAAGCTCCTTTATGATTGCCGTTCTCAGATTGTATTATAGATTGGATTGCTGAACAGACTACTGGAGCCCTGCTCGCATTTTCAAGAAACGCGCTGTGTTTGACTGAAATTTCTCTGTAGCTCAAGTACTTCCGATTTTATCAATATAGTGTATTGGAAGCTAGCGTAAAAGGAGTGGAGTGCGCTATTTCCTCCACACACAGCGGAAGGCAGTCCTTCAGTGTCAACAACACATGAGTGTATTGGAGGTTCAAAAGTGACACTCCATTCCAAGGATTCCCAATCTTCCAGGAAAACCCCGGTATCCATATTGATCCTAGTAACGGTAAAAATAAAGTCCCTGCTTTTCCTTCAGAGTAAAGCACTGAAATGCTAAACGCTCTCAGTTGCTCTCACGCTCTCTTCCTTGACCACATATTCTTGCTTCACCATAATTCTATCTCCAAATTCCTGTTGTCCGAATTCTTTTACATCTACCAACTCTAGAGCATCTTCACTTCCTACGTCACTATGATCCTTCTTTGATGTTCCTGTTTGACTCTTGATTTGAATTTCGTTGTATGTTGCTGTGCGTGGCCAGTCTCCCGTCCCACGGCCGCTCGTAGCATTTTTAGATGGACTTGTATGTAGAGAAAATACTGAACGCCAGGATTTGGGAATAACAGCAAGTAAAACGACACGAGTGGTAGGAAGGCAGGCGCACATGATTCCAACCGCGGGCTCAATGACGGACCAAATATTTCCCGTCATATAATCCCAAGTTGGGTCTGGAGAGCCAATAAGAAGCATCGCAGACACGAGACGCGTCAAGGCAGATGCTATCTCACTATTTTATATCAGTTTAATGGTCGTTGATTTTTGGCAAGAGTACTCACAAAAGTCCCAGTGTGAATATCAACATGAGTGCCATTTTTTGGCCAATAGGTAAATGCAGCTTCCAGATTTTTGGTAAAGGCAATATCCAAATCGATGCATCTTTCAGGATGTTCACAATTGCATACCCGACTGCAAAACCTTAAAGTTGAAGTATTTCCCTTCATTCGTCCAATATGCACTGATCGGCGTACAGTTAAATATAGCCATGAAGAACATTATAGTGACCCAAAGTGATATCAAAATTATATGAGCGTACAGGATGCGAATGAATCGCTCGCCAACGAAGATGCGCTTGTAGAGAAAGAGGATTGAAAGTTTTATAGTGGCGGGCGAGAGAATATAAAAGAGTTGCATGATGTAGATTAGTTTGAATATTTCTTCTATTTTGTGCTCCGCCACCACTTCAATATGATGACCTATACCATCTTTGACAGCTTATACCAGACAGAGGTCAGCATTTTGTTCGATGATTTATCGACTTCGCCAAAACTTCAGGAGAAGAACTTACAAATTATGCTGGTAGCGTATATCCCGGCTAACCAAATCTAACAACAGAAATCAGCGCTTGGTTTGACTTTCTTCCTCTTCTTTTGCGAGAGAAATTGTTGGAAAATATTCGTCTCTATCAATTGCACGAGAAAAGATTCGACACTCAAAGGGGGGGGGGGCGCTTTTTAGGAACCAACATACAAGAGCCAGCGCAATCAAATAGTCGTCTATTCCCCAAGAAGTGCTCTTCGACTTCCTGGCCACGAATCTCAGAAGCACAGTGATGGCCGCAAGTCCGAAAAAGATACTATTCGTAACAACAAGCTGAGAAGACTTATCCTCCGCCAAGTAAGCCGGCGAGAGATTCGTCGAGTTCGACATGATGTTCTGCACTTTGGCAAAGACGCTACCACCGACAGTAGCGGTATAGAATGAAGTGGATCAGAAGAAAAATATACATGTGGAGAATCTCAAGAGAAGTCTGTTCCAAGCATACTTATGGAGAAGATTTACAGAACAACGAGCGTGGAGTGAGTACACATGAGAGGGCTGGTTGTACTCCGGGTAGCATGGTAAACGGGAGAGGATTCGATAAACCGGGACAGTAGATACAAGGAATACAGTTTGATGAGATTTTCATGAGGATCTTTTGCCTGGGTCACGACAAGCATTCATGCCTTTTGTCTTCAACTTATGGCAACACTGCAATAACTTTAATTGCACGGACGCTTGAGGAACTTTCCAGATTTTTGAAACATCCTAAACCGAATTTTTATATGGAAATTTTTCGTGATGTTTCTAAAAGACACCCCAAAACACTTCATTGGGTCATCAGCTTATTATTATAGCTTCATCATTCCTCGTCATTCATATGAATTTCCCGGGTATTGTCCTTAAGGCTAGGAAGCCAATCCTTCTAGGAATTGTCTACCCGTTCCGAGCTTCCACCTTGGTAGTTTATCCCGGCCGGAAGTTGATTCCCAGTCGCCGCAGTCCTGGTTCTCATCATGGGGTCGGCGTCGACCCACATCTTTAGGACCCGTTTTTTTAGGACTGATCACTGAATGAACAACTCAATTCTCTTGCGGAAGACCATGTCCGTGGGCCGAATCGCCTGGTAATACCTGCATCCTTATGTAGACAAATACTTTATTGGTTTTACTTGTTCGGATGATTGAGAAACACCCTTCAAGCGAAGACAAAGACAATGAATATCCCCTTCAGAGGGACTTCATGACGTTGGCATAGACGCTATGTCAGAAAAAAAATAATAATAATGAAGAAGAAGCCTTGACCAATCCCGAGTATGGGTTTGTAGTCGAACCAGAAATACATCACCTTCAATGATCGAATGCGGGTAGTGTATGGTTACTAATGCCCGTCTCGGCTTTCGGGGACGCTACCTTGGATTTCATGCCCCACGCTCATAGCATGCTTATCTTTGAATTAATATCTTACTGAGGGGGAGAATCAGACCCTGATATTTGCTTAATATTCTAGGCCACCAATCCCGGTACTTTACAAACTTTATTCATTTAACTTTTGTTGCAGAACAGTATGGTTTGATATTTGCTTTCATCCTGCTCCGAGATGATTCGATCGAAAGTCTAAGGTTTTATGAGCAGGGGAGCATGCATCAGGAGACACGAAAGGCTGGAGTTTTGAGGGTCAAAATAGATTTCGAATCATGCCCAGAATTATGGGCCTTATACTTGAAGCATTTCCTATACAGACAGTATGCAATGGTGACAATGCACTCACTAGTGTAAAGTATCCACCATCACTTTCTAGAAAATGTAGCTTTGCCTTGCCAATTGAAACAATCGATACATCTCAGATTAGAGTTTCAAAATGGCATCAAAAGCTTCAGCAGGTGTTACAAAGTGGCAGGATGTAGCAAGCGAGGTTCAAAAGCATCGAGATGCTACAATCGCCAAAGTTGAGCCTGCCATTGTCGAAATTACCGAAAAATTACCTCGTCGAGTAATTTCACTTCCCAGAAAGTACTTGAGCCCGTAAGAGATTACAATCACTGAAACACCAATCGAAAAATTACTGGCTTCTCTTGCTACTGGAGAGCTTAGTTCATTAGCTGTCACGAAAGCTTTTCTTCGACGTGCTGCAATTGCTCAGAAATTGGTTCGTGCTCCTTTTTGTATCTAAAATTTGGGGTTTGTGATCATAAAACTAAGATAAACGCATTGCTTTCCAGGTAAACTGCGTCTATGAACTTCTTCCTGAGCGAGCAGTTGCACGGGCTAAAGAACTTGATGAGCACTTTGCAAAAAAAGGTCCAATAGGACCACTTCATGGTCTTCCAATAAGTGTGAAGGAACATATTGGTATGAAGAATATGGATAATACTTGTGGATTAGTCGGTTGGGTTGGCCGCAAGAACCATGACGACGCGAATATTCTGAAGATTCTCTTGGCTGCGGGTGCAGTACTATATGTGAGAACTAATGAGCCGCAAGGTTTGGTAAGTTTTCAAGAGATCATGAAACTTTTATTTGTGGCAATCTAGTACGATACTGACAGAACTTCTCATGAAGATGATGTTAAAAACTGTCAACAATATAGTTGGTCGAACTACTAATCCTCACAATACAGCACTTACACCAGGTGGATCTTCAGGTGGTGAATCTGCCCTTCAAGCTCTCGGTGGGAGTCTGCTTGGAATTGGATCGGACATTGGTAAATTTTAGATACCTTACCCGTTTCTTTGTACTTCTTTTAACCTTCAGTAGGTGGTAGTATCAGATCTCCTGCAGTTCAATGCGGACTCTACGGCTTACGTCCAACAACCTCTCGTCTCCCACTTGTAGGACTTGCAGCTCCCTGTATGGGATGCGATACCATCGCCGGTACCATTGGTCCCTTGAGCCGATCGCTTGAAGGCATCGATCTTTTCATGAAAGTCGCCTTACACTCGAAACCTTGGGTCAGTGATCCTAGTTTACACCAAAAGCCATGGATAACGGGACAAACATCTACAGATAGACTTACCATTGGGGTTATGTGGGATGATGGCATCGTAAAACCTTCACCACCGGTGACTAGAGCATTGAACGAAGTGGTCGAAAAATTGAAACAGGTTCCTGGAGTTGAGATTATCGGATGGAAACCTTACCAGCACGATAAGGCTATGAAGATTCTGGTAAGCTTGAGTCTCCGATCACAAAATTTGTGATAAACTTTGACAGCTATTCCGAAGACCATTTCCAACTAACACGATGTCTTATTTAGATGAAACTCTATGCGTGTGATGGAGGAAAGTTCTTCATAGATGCATTGGCTCTTTCTGGGGAGCCCGGTCTCCCTCTGACCAATTACACTTTGAAAGACTCCTCGGGAGTTCAGAACCTAACTCATCAAGAAGTATGGGACTGGAGCATGCAACGGAATATATTCCAATACTTGTATTTACAAGGCAAGTCACAAAGCCTCGTAGTGTGAAAATTCGATTCTTGTTGCTAACCACGATCGCAGAATGGAATACCATGGCACCAAAAATAGATCTTATTCTTTGCCCAGCCGGTCCACTGCCAGCTCCTCCTCACGACACTTCAAAATACTGTGGCTACACATCTATATGGAATCTACTCGATTATCCAGCTATTGTATTTCCTGTCACAAAGGTCAATCCCGAGATTGACTTTAAGGATGGAAACTATAAGGCAAGAAATGATTTGTATAAATGGTATCATGATCATTATAACGCTGAAGAGCAGATTGATGCACCTGTTGGTCTGCAACTCGTAGCTAAGAAGTTAGAAGATGAAAAGGTAGTGGACGTGATGAGATTCATCAAAGAGAAGCTTGGAGTTCCGTTTGTAGACTGTTTTCAGGATTGAGTACTTCATTTGTAAAATACATCGATGATGACTTGATGGTCTTTCTGAAATAAATAAACGCCACGAGTGGTCTATATTTGCCGATTCAATTCATCTGTGGTAGAGTGTTCAAGTAATCGCAAAATCTCATTGCATTTATCTGCCAAGTTTTTTCGCCTATGAAGTTATGCTCCAGTACGTACTCCAAATCCACGGTTTCGGCCCCTCGAATATTAAGTTCGAGTTCAAATAGCCTACGCATATTGGACTGACATCTTCCCAAGCGACCACACTCCACATTCTTCAAGGATTAAATTCCTATTGGTTTCGGGATACCAAAAGAAGTGTGTTGGTAGCGTTACTATTGCGTTCAAAACTTTGAATACGGGGTATCTAGAGCCCGGTACTCGGGGCTATGATAGATCGACACAGTTGAAGTTTCTTATATATCAATTTTGTAAGTGGTTTCGAAAGGTAAGAAATTATTTATGCATCACTGTTGAATGATGCAATCAGATATATGAATATAGCTCAAAACTAGCTTATTGGTGCACGGCTAATTGACTAGCTTCTACGCGCGACATGTGGAACACTAGTTATTAGAATGATTCCACTATTCGTTCTTGGATCTGAAGTGGGTTGGTAATCTATTCTCTTGACGCACGGTAAATTTTCTGAACCTCGTCGCATATGTATGTCCTTCGGACCTACCAGAAATACAAACTGCGAACCAGGATTCTAATCGGCTATCATCCGCTGCCAATACGCCCAATTGCAACGATACGTGAGCAATGGTAAGATATCTTCATTTGGTGTCTTGCATACTACCTGGAAAATGCTTCCAATCACTTTAAGGACTTTTGCAGCTGCCTGCATATATTAAATTTGTTTGATTCGCCTTCAAACATGGGCAACGAGGGCTACTTTCTCGATAGCATTGGATACTAATTCCCTACCGCGAAAGATGTTGGAAGTTGAAAATCTCTAATTCGAGACCGCTAGTTCGGGACAAACGAAATGGAAATAGCATGATTACGGTCAAATGAAACTCAGTATGGTTTGTAGTGAAAGGATTCGCGCGGAAATATCTTTATGTAATAGGATAAGCCGAATACCCTCAGGAATTCTAGACGCAATGTGAACAGGGGATACTCTGCACATAAAGTCTTGTCCGATTTGGCAGCTACGTATCGCGCTTCTGGGTTCGCAGATAAGTGCCGCGAATCCTCATTTCTCTGATGTTACATTGCATTTTAGCTTTTAAACTCACTCTTCTCCGTATTTGTTTGATATCTTCTTTCACGATCGAGAAGACGTGAATATGGCGGATATGGCTTCTGTTGGAAATAATGTCAATATTTCTCATGGCAGTCCTATTCCTGGAACTGTCCATCTAATTGATCTTGATGGGACACTTCTCACGAAACATGCTTCTGGTTCTGCTAAAGAAGTCGTCTTGGTCCCCCCGCCGTCGAGTCATCCTGATTATCCGCTGAATTGGTCCCCTAAGCGTAAAGCTCTATCAACATTCTGTATCTGTTTGTGAGTTATGCTATGATTTAATCTTGAGCTTTACTGACAGACGAACATAGATATGTCTTAGCTGTCGGATTCCCATGTTCAGCCATCTATTCGATATTAGTACCCGTTTCGATGAACACAGGTCTCACCATAGATACTCTCAACACTGGAACTGGATATATGTTTTTGTTCTTTGGTTGGGGTTGTGCCTTCTGGCAACCAATCGCACTTCAGTATGGCAAACGTCCAGTTTATTTATTTTCCTTGCTAGGTAAGATGTTTGGATGTCGTACACAGATTATTTTACTGATTGAGCTTCAAAGCTACTCTTGGTGTCGTCATGTGGGTTCCATACACCAAGACCAACGGAGATTGGATTGGTCAAAAGATTCTCCAAGGATTTCTTGGTGCTCCAATTGAATCACTATGCGAAGTTTCGATTTCAGTTATTCGTTTCATTCATGATCGAGGAACATGTATGATGTTATACGGTCTCACCTTAGCCGGTAGTAACTACATGGCTCCGGTATTTGCCGGTTTCATTGCCGATGGTCAAAGTTGGGAATGGGTCATGGTAAGAATTCTTTCCATAGTACATAAACACAAGCTAACTCCCTAAAGTACTGGTGTGCAATTTTCTGTGGTTTCGTCTTCATAATCCTCTTCTTCTTTTTAGAAGAAACAAACTATAACCGACCAGCTACAAGTCTCAATGCTGTTCTCGATGGCGTGACAGAAAACACTCCTGCGAATCCTCATACAGGATCAATTGATGAGAAAACAGAGCCCACAGCTGCAACATCATCTAGTATGGACACCTCCTCAGAGGCCGCAATTCCTCCCAAAACTTTCATGCAAAAATTGAGTCTGGTCGATAGACCTCGTTCATTCTCACATTTCAAATTCATTTTCTGGCAACCGTTCATATTTTTCACATATCCAATTGTTGTTTATGCAGGATTTGCATACGGATCTAGTTTGGTGTGGTTTAATGTGTTGAATGCTACCGCGTCGTTGGTTCTGAGTGCGCCGCCCTATAATTTCTCTGCCTCCATGGTTGGACTATCTTACTTGGGTCCTGCTTTAGGTGCCGTTGTATCGTAAGCCCACCTTTTTACCCTATTCACGTTGGTAAAACTAACAGATTCATTAGCGCTCTTTGGGCTGGTCCAGTCGGCGATAAACTACTCATCCGACTCGCACGTCGCAACCAAGGACGTAGTGAGCCCGAACATCGTCTCTGGCTCTTCGCTCTCACTGCTATCTTCTGTCCTGTGGGCTTGATTCTTTGGGGGGTGGGTGCTGCACACAGTGTTCATTGGTTTGGATTGATTTTCGCCATGTTCATTTTATCAGCTAGTATCACTATTGCTATTCCTATTAGCTGTAATTATGCTATTGGTACTTATCAACAGCTTGGAGGATAGGCCATGGGTACTTCTTTATTTCGTCCAAACTTTTTTTCTCCATCCCACCATTTTTCCTAAACATTTGACTAATTTGACTCCCTCAATAGTAACTGTAATAATAATCCGCAACACGATGTCATTTGCCATCAATTACGGCATCACACCCTGGATTCTCAATACCGGTTATCAAAACACGTTTGTAGCCGCTGCCTTTATCTCGTTAGCACAAGTTCTCGTGTTTTTGGTATTTGTGAAATGGGGTAAGGGATGGAGAGCAGGGAGTAAAGATCGCTATTGGACGATGGTAGAAGAGAGTGCTAAGAGGGGATTGGCGCATTGATCAAAATATTGAGCAGAACACTTGATGATACTTAAGAGATGATGAGAAGGGGACGATTGAAAAAAGCTTGTAGATAATAGACAGGGCATGATGTATATATATCAAAAGTTACTTTTGCTTCGATGTTATTTTAACGAAAAAATAAACTGTTTAAGAATGTCTATATTTCACGTGCTATATCTCCTGCCATAAAATGCTGAGCATTCTGATATATTTCGATGCTGTCCATTTATTTGTTGCACACCTGCTCTGAAGATCCGTTTTTCAAGAATATCTTTGCGAGTTATTATCCAAATCTTAGATCTGAATATCGAGATACCCCAGGCTTACAGTGCTATTTTGTTGCCTATCTGAAAATAGCGTTTTCTTCAGCTTTTCGATTCAGACTTCTGAAGGGTCTGTTGCATTTTTTTGTTGCATATCTAAAACTCTGAATTCTTCAGCTTTTTCTTTCAGACTCTTTTGAAAGGCGTTTTGTTGCGTGTCTCACTCAGTACTACCGACTTATGCATTTTAAAGTTTACGTCTCGTAATATGAGATGCTTCGCTCCCGATAAATCGATACATTTTGGAAACAAACACAATGATAGCATGAGAGAGGCTCTCTCCAAAATTCTAGTAATACATTCGTAGAAGTAAAGTTTCTGCTCGTCCACAGACATACCAACACCCAATATTTCATTTCAGTTCATGTGCTCATGCAAATAGCTCCATTCATATCTCTAACCTGCCGCCTCCGCCCAATAACTGCCCCCAGTCTTAGCTCCCAACTCATTCCCACTAGCCGGCACAACCCTCTCATCAAAAATTACCGCTCTCCTTGCCAATCCAGTAACCGGCTGTCCACTTGCCGTGTTATTTCCTGTCCCATTATAACCCACGTACTCACCTAGACTTGGGGGCAAATCACTGATTTGTGTTCCCCAACTACTCTCACTGCTTCCCAATACCAGAACTAACTCTTTTCCTTCCGTAAAAAAGCTATGATCGATCCAATTCTTTGTATAAGGTTTCCCATTCAATGTCGCTGATTGGATGTATATATTTTTATATGAGGGGTCAAAATTGATATTTCTGATGGTCGCGGTTTTGTTTGTGAGAGGAGAAGTAATTGATGCAGATTCGAAATATGGAGGGATGATAAGATAGACATCCTGACCTGGATTGGGGAAGAGTCCCATCATACTGAAAGCGACAAAGGAGCCCATAGCACCAGAATCATCATTACCTGGTAGTCCATCGTTTGTGGGGGCAAAGAACGATGGGATGTAGAAGTGGGAGCGACGAGCCGAGAGGGCCGGACGACCGGCGTAATGGTATTGGTAGACGGTGAGGAAAGCGGGCTCGTTTCCAATGTATGTTATGTTATTGTCATGGAGATAGTCTAGACGTTTTACAAACGCTGCGGGCCCTCCAAAAGTGGTGATGAGGCTTGCTTGGTCGTGGGGTACGAAACTAAGGATGCAAGTCAGTTTCTGGTTGCTTCAAATTTGGCAAGAAATTGAAAACAAACAACTGTACATACAATGAATATTCCCAAATGCTACTTTCAAAAGTTTCGGCACCCGAGTTTTGCAATGAGCTGATACTATTGGGATTGTTGTCTATATTGCTGCACTTTAAAGGGTCTTGCAGTCCCCATGTTTGATTGAGATACTTTGGTTGGAAGAACCCTTTGAAGCCTGTATTAGTACCATTCGTGAGATATGATGTTTGTGCATCGTTGTATAGATTTTGCCAATTTTCGCTGCGTTCAAGATACTTCTGGACATCTGATTCGTGGCCTCCTAGACCAGAAGCCATGCTTGCAATCACAAAATCATTGTAGCTATATTCTAGCGTTCTGGAGACACTTCGTGTCATGGTACCGAAGCCCTTGTAGTCAACTATGTATTGTTAGTTGGAACTCATTGACAAGAAGACTGTGGAAGGTCTGTAAAACTGAGACATACAATCTTGAACGGGTATATATCCAAGGGCTTTCCATGATTCTAGACCGCCACGTCCCTCACTTGACCAATCGTAAGGTTCGACTTCCGCATCCTTGACGACAGCCTCGTAGCCAAGATCCCAATTTATACCTTCAGTAATGCCTTTAATGTAAACATCAGCGAGGATATTGTCTGCATTTGAACCACCTTGTGTGAATCCTTTACATAGACTCATACGGCAATCAGGAAGCCATCCTTCGTGAACATCTAGAAGTGATATTAGTGAATCACGTGCTATATAGATGTGAGGGGATACCAACATGTTTCGATGAGCGAACGAACCATTCTAGCCACAGTGGAAGGATCCAACACTGTCAATAATGGTGTCTGAGAACGGAACAAGTCCCAAATGCTAAAATGCGTGAGCAACATTTTCAAGGTTATTGATCAAAACCTACCAGTAGAAGGATTCAAAGTAGGGTTCATCACTCTGCCACAACGGATTTTCACCGGTATAATCTTGTGGATTGACCATCGTCCTATAAATTCCACTGTAAAAGTTTGTCAGAATCGAAGAGTCGATTCCTGCCGTCGAAACTTTAATGGGGGAGATCTTGTTGCGCCAAGTAGTCTCTGCGGCATTTTGTACAGCAGCAAAGTCGAAATCTGGAATTTCTGCTTCAGCATTTGCACATGCTTGATCGCTGCTAATATAGCTGACACCAACACGTGCCAAAATTCCATCGCCGGGTGACTGGAAACGAACAAATGCTCCTCCTGGAAGAGGATAGCCATTTATTGATCGTGAAATTTTGAGTTCCTTGACATCAGTACTAGCACGGCTGTTGACTAATATACCATTGTCTCGTATGGAAGCTCCTGAAAAGTCTGCACAAAAGTACAGAACGTAATTTCCACTGCCAAAACTAGGCAAGAATTTGCCATTCCCGGTCATTCTTCCAGTGGTAGCATCAACAGAGACGCTGGCATTATCTTGACGAGAGTCAGACAAGTCCGTCAAATCCATCAAGATTAATGGGCTGGAAGCATTTCCATTCGAAGTGGTTGGGAATTTGAATCTGAACAGTGATGTATGTTTTGTTGTCGTCATATCTACAGCAACACCACTGGATAATGTAAGTCCAAAATATCCAGGAGATGCCTTGACTGAATCTGCAACGAAAGGGGTGGCTCTTGATTTCTTTGGATAAGTACATCCGTCTACAGTATCTCCCTTGCATTCAGCATAAGGAAATAATGCAAAGTTCCCCAGAGATGGAGAACCTCCGGTTCCAGAATCATGTATACTAGAAAACTTAGTGATATTGCTACCATTAGTCGTGAAACCACCCTTGTTGCTACCAGAATTCGTATCTGCTACAGCTTTCGCCATTCCTATAAAATCGTTAATCCAAAATTGATCTATATTGAAGCGATGGGCTTTTGTCCAATTGATACCCCCATCGCCATTCCAATCGGAGGTTCTCGGATCCTACGGCCAGTTTCATCAGTTACTTACCAAAAGGAACTGTTGCACCAGGAAACACATTTCCTTTCAAGATGCTGTCAGCAGGAATAAGAAAATTTGGTATTCAAGAATCGAACCTCCATTACTACTTCCAATCAATTGATCAACATAATCGAGTACATCGTATGTCGATGAGTTAGTGGTACCATTCTGACCCGCGACCAGACAAAAAACCGTGGAGAGCAGAGCCAAGTACAGACTGTTAAAGAAAGCCATAACTGGTAGTAAATGAAAGCAAGTAACACAGAGACTGTTACCGTAAGGAAACCAGAATAGACAGAGCCCGGATTATATAAGATCTACTTGACCACCTTATAGTGTGCTCTATAATAGGGGTACAGAATCAATACTGCACGTGCATTTGTCCTTGCCCGTAGAGGTCGCATATCAATTCCCATTAAGGAAGCTTATAAACCTTAATCATACGTTACAGGAACTCTCCTGGTTGACAGGTGAGTTGCAATGACTGCACGAATGGAAATGAAATACATGCTTTAATTTAGCAGATAGAAGTAGTATATGTGACATGCAGGGGAATCCGGATTGTGTGGTTACAGTGCTAGGCGCAACAGCGAATGAAATGCATCGTTCAATATATCTTCGACGTGATAGAAATGTCCCCGCCCTCCTTATGCAGGTCCCCCGCAATCATCTACCAGGTATTTCGTATTATCATTCTTGATAAGAACCAACACCGATAGATTAGACCTTCGGGTTAAAGTAAATCTCTTGTCCATCTGATAGAGTTCTTCGATGTTTGTTTCCTTTCCTGACTTGTCTCTGAAACCTTTTCAAGGATGCGTGCCGATCATACCAGCCAGATCGAACAACGACTGGATCAAGGAACTTGAACTCATTTTCTGTGTGTAGAAACTATGCAGCTTTTTGTTTGCTCGCATCTCATGATTCAATTGAACCCGTTGTTGTAGCATGTTGTGCTGCAGCAGTTTATGTGCGCTGCTATTGTGATCAAAATCCACTTTCTGTATTTACTCAACCATGCATTATCGTTCCTCTCCGGCTGTGAAGCCGATAAAGTATTGAATGTTGTGTCCAAAGCTATGGAAGGCGGTGTAGATGAAAGAAAAGCAAAGTGAAGGGGATGTTGAGAGAGGCATGGGAAGCATTTATCCTGAAGATTAGATATCGGTAGAATACCGGTTAATCATTCGTTCATCAAGGGCGAACCCTCAATACCATTCTCATCACCCAACACCCACAATGAGCGAAGACCTACTTAACGAGATTGAAGCCATAAACTCCATCTACGATTGCTCGACTCTTACTTCCGCGCATGAAATCTCTGATGACATTTATATTCTCGCTCTCCCAAATCAAGCCACTTCACTTCGAATACAATTTCCAGCAGCATACCCAGATGTTCCGTCTATAATATTAGGAGCGCAGAGTTCTGGAGAGAATGCGAAGAAAGGTGATGCAGGGAGGCTGGCAGATTTCGTGAGAAATATTGTAGGGAGAACTTGGAAGGTAGGAGAGGTTTGTCTATTTGATGTTATTGAGGAGGTCGACGAGAGGTTTGGCGCTGGCAATGAGGAGGGCGATGGAGGAGATGAGGAAGGAGAAGAGTTCGCAGATTATGAGGAAGGTACGGTCGTTGAACGAGAACGAGATACCTCGAATGAGAATATGAATATAGATATCGAACCTCCCAATTGGACACTTTCTTCAGTCACCACCGAATTGAAATCTACATTCATCGCATGCTGCATCTCCGTTTCTTCTCCCGCTGTCGCAGCTCAATACATACAGCATCTCCTTGCTTCGGACAAGAAGGTCCGTTCTGCAACCCATAATATCACAGCGTGGCGCATCAAAACACCAGAAGGCATAACATACCAAGATTGCGATGACGATGGAGAATCCGCGGCAGGAGGAAGAGTTCTGCACTTAATGCAGCTGATGGATCTATGGAATGTGATGGTGGTTGTTACAAGGTGGTACGGAGGACAGAAGTTAGGAGCAAGGAGGTTTGCCGTTATCAATGCAGTGGCAAGGGATGCGTTTGTGAAAGGGGGGTTTGTGGTTGAGAAGGGAGATGGAAAGGAGGGAAAGAAGGGAAAAAAGTGATAAGGGATGAGGTTAAGCTTGAGAGAGGTATGGTATACTAGAGGCTCAACTTCGAATATGTATATGCTTTGGCTATATGTGCAGAAGCATATCGCATTGAATCTTCCACGAGCTTTAACTCCCCAAGCCTAAAATACATTCTCCCAAGTTACACCCAAACTACTACCAAGTGTAGGGCCAAAACAACCAGAAGATGTGAGGTTCCGGGCCACAGTATTTCCGAGTGGACGTGTTGAACTAATTAAGCAATATTCCGGGTCGTTGTTATATGTATCTTCCCAAGTACGTGTGTGCCAAATGGTTTCCCTACTGATCGTTCAAGTGAAGGGTATTAATGGGGACGTTTGTGAGAAGGTAAGCCATAGAGAGATGCAATAAAAACCGCCGTGTGGATTATTTGGTCCTGTCGTCCTGAGAATTGGAGTGAATCTCACACCTAATTTGGGAAAATACCCTTTGATCATAGATCATAGATTGAGGTTTGTAATTGGCCCAAGCTGATACGCTGAAGGTAGATCATGCAAACTTGTCGAATGGTTTCAATGTATCAGAGTGGCATGGATTTTCAACCCGCGTTGAATAAGTGGCAGGCTTCATGGTTTGACTTGATTACTCAATTGCTAGGTAGGGTAATTTTAAAGAGATCACTTACTCATTGATTGAATTTGATTCACATTTATAACATTCACAATCACATTCACAATCACCTTTAACTCTATATCCATAATCACAGCAAAAGTCAATTAAACATTTGATATAAATCCATTGCAGTGAATAAAATCTCTATCTATGCATACCCGCCCTTCCAGCCTGTCTCATTTGCACACCTGATGATAATCCCCTGCCGTCCATCCATCCATGCACCAATCCCGTTCTCCAGTCATAAGTCATCATCACAAGAGCCTTTAAAGGCAACGAAGGTGTAGTATCACAAGAAAATAGAAAGAAAGAAAGTAGTAGAATAATATGTACAAATTGTAAAAGTGTCCAACCCGACCTGTAAACAAACAAGATGGGAAATGCAACGCGCGTTGTGCTGTGTGTAAATGCATCATGCCCTGCTCGGATCCGCGAAAGAAATCTCATTTATCCCGATCGAATCCTAGATTCGAGACCGTCCTGCGAGCTCAAATCTCCTGTTGTCGTCATCAAGTCAACCAGGATCTGAGAGTGAATAAAGAATATCAGCAAGCTGATTTAGTTAAACATCTCAGCATCCAGTCCACGTCGAGCAGCGTGGCGCATCAATCCCATTCCGTTTCTCTTGGCAACGACCAAACTCATCGTTTGGCCACTGGTGCAGGTGGTTCCGGAAGCCATCTGCATGATGACGCTCCAGGTACCACTGCCACATTGTTGGTAAGAGGTTCCAGAAATGCAGTTAAACATTCCTTCGCTTGTGCAGGCGCCAGTGAGAGCTCCTGAAGAGGAAGTTGATGCAGCGCCGGTTCCAGCTGGTGCTATGGCAGAGGTAGCAGAAGTCGGGGCTGTTAGGACACTGACGGCAGTAGTAGCGACCGAAGGGACGGCTCCCACTGCTGAGGTTGCTGCTAAGGTCGCGGAGGAAGTAGCGGCGCCAGTACCCGTAGCGATTGAGACAAAAACACCTCCTGGAAGCGAACTTGCGGTTGCAGCAGGAGCTGTACCGTATGGGGCTACAGCGGAAGTAGCTCCAGTTCCACTTCCGTACCCAGTGGGCTTTGCAGAAGCAACACCAGCGGCAGCGTTAGCGCAAGATCCTGTTGGTGCAGCAGTAGCAGATGCAGTGGAGCCTCCATCATACTCAACAGAATCACCTGGGTTGGGGAAAACCACATCCTTGGAATCAGCTGTTCCACAACCATTGCCGATGTTGGCAGTGAACATGTCTGGGAGAGCACTGAAAGCAGCTTGGTCGCGTGCGATGAGGTCGCTGCGCTTACTGGAGCCGCCGGTGAGTGTAACGGGTGCACAATTCATGTACATTTCACGGTTTCCGACCTTGTTGAACCAAGTCCATGCGAGGGTTGCTTTGCCAGCTGGAAGAGTTGAGGGAATGGTGAAATTGTAGGTATCTGGATCGACGGCATCTTTGTTCTCTCCATTGTTTCCGACAACGTTTTTCATGGGGCAGCCGCCGATGATAGAGTGAATGACTTTGAATATGCTAGAGGCAGAGGGCGTTTCATCGTAGGTGATAGATACTTGACAAGATCCACCTCCGTGAACGGCACTGCCCTTGAATGCGAGATCATAAGATCCGCCGAGCTCCATGGTGTTTTGCGTGGTGACTGCGTAGACTCCATCTCTTTGCTTGCATGGAAAGTCGGCCCCGCTTGCTTTCAAAGGAGAGTTAGTGAGAGTGTCGACTCCATATGGAACTGGGCTGTTCATGATCATGTGAGCATTGCTGACAGTTACGAGAGCCAATGCTGCGATGGATGCTTTGGCGAACATATTGAATGAGTGGTTGAAGATTTTGATCGTGCCTGACGGAAAAATCTTTGTAGTTTGTTTTTGTATAGATTTCCTCTATTTGTGCAGTTGAAAGATCGTTGTTAAAATCGAAAGATCGTGTTTTACTTGTAGAGAATGGATGTGGTTATAATCTGGAATGAGGAAAAAAAGATCGAGGTCAGTCGGAATGCCAAGTTTATATTATTCGAGGAGGCTGACTGTTCTCGAAATTTGCAATAGAAAATAGAATCGCAACAATAGATAAACAATTGTTTATTGTTATGAATCGAAAGGAAGAGTAACCGAAGAGATTATTCAGATTATTGACTCTCTCAAATGACACTTCAATAGAGAATAATAATTAAAACTGGTGTGTAACCGAATCCTATTGTCTCATCCGACGACAACGAAACGAAAGACGGGAAAATAAAATGACAAAGGACTTTTCGAAATTGCAAGGAGATTCCATAAAAAGATAACCATAAGGACAAAGAAAAGATTCAAACATTGTTTCACGTACCTTCAAAGAGCTTATTGTTTCAAGGTCAAAGAATTCGATATTCTTCTGAATGTGTCGGTAAAAGGAATGGAATTCGTTCTTTCGCTGAAAGTGACTCAAGGAATGTAATGGTATTGGAAAATTTCTCTTGTCACAGACAATTGAGAAATAGAAATACTCGAAAAGATGGAAGACGAATTTTACAAACAAAAAGGTAAATACCCTTTGAAGGAAGAAGCAAGTGCTCGAAGGAGAGTTGGAATTGAGAGAAGGATGCCGAGATGATTCGAGGTGGGACGGGCCTGACCATCTTATATCTCTCAGTCTGAGAGTCGATCAAGATATCTCCAAAGCGGGACATGAGTGAGAAAGACTTCCTTTTCGACCCAAGAGAATAGTGAATTCCAAAAACTGCAGCAAGGAAGGTCAGAAACCATGGCTTAATTGGTCATGGTCGTCCGCATATCTTCTGTCTCTACCTGGTCGACAAACGTCCCATGTGGGAATTTCAAAGATCTCAAGGATCTAAACTCCACTACATTCAGAAGACCCATTCTCGCAAGGCTAGAGAAAGGATAGCTTGACATAATACATAACCAGTTGAAGTGGCTATGTGATCGAAGAAGAAATACATCTGAAGCATTGGTACCATTCTGTACATTTTAGGATGAATGTGGACGATTTTGAATCAGTATAGATGGGATGTGGTATGTGTGGTTAGCACAGACGTTGAATGATTGAGAATCTGCAGGGGAAAATGTCATTTGATAGGCTCTTGTACCTTGCTTCGGTTAATGGCGAAACCTCATGCTGTGCATGCTGTGCCACTGAAAGGACGAATCTTTGGAATTATTGGCCCCTGAGTAATATCCACAGTTCTCAAGGAGCAAAGAAAATGTATGGAAGAGTCAGGTTTATCGGTATTGTTCGAATCTATACGAAGATCACAAGGAAGAGAGGGATACCAGTCGATATTTTGATTCATGGATTCATAATGGATGGTTTTGTTTTTCTTGCATTCTATCACGGTGAACCTATGGATTGGACATCACCCGCTGGGCTTGAGAGGAGGTTTCGTGTGGAATTAGAACCAACGAACCGATGTGTATTTTGCTGCATTGCCGTTGCGCGTATGCAAGAAACCTACGTGGGTAAAGGTAGACAGCAGTCCATAGGCCAATTACGTGATGATGCAGCTGGGTATTCAAACGAAATCTTTTTGTTTCTGTTCCTGCAGCCCGAACCCCTGGATTTTCATGATTTTCCTTTTATATGAAAAAACCCAATCGTCTTGCATATACGCTAAGATATGAAAGTCCCCCTTTTATCACAAATAGTTCTTCACACGGGAGCTGGGAATTAAACATCTTGGCAGGGGTTAGGGCTCGTTTGATTGCAAAATCCGCGCTGAATCCGCTGAAATAATCCGCTCTTTGTGCCACCTCGGATTCCGCGGTGGCAGCAATCCGCTTCAA
>PQXJ01000531.1:0-23408 GCA_004786225.1 Botryotinia narcissicola | reverse complement strand
TTGGGCATCCCGTCCGCTCTGCCATACACAAGCTTCAGATCGGTGGATTAGTAGTTGGGTGGGTGACCACCAGCGAATCCCCACTGTTGTATGTCTTTTCATCTTTTTGTTTTTGTCGATTTGTACACCGCGAACCCGTCGAATATCTATCAATATCAAGATGGGAAAGTTAGTTCTTATTGTCCATCTATTTATCCATACCACTTCACTTTGTTTATCTCCTCATTTGGTTCTCAGTTTTGAATAGAGTTCTCGGGTTTTGATAAGATCGATGGACTTAAATCTCTCTCATGATCTACTGTTTTTCTTTACTTCTTCAGTCTCGAGATTTGGAATACAATTTTGACTCCAGCAACTAATATATCATAAACTTGCAGATGTAAAACCACACATCTTCGAATCGGATAAACAACTCAGTCATCGACCTGATCTTGAAATTTTCTGAGATCTCTGGAGGATCTGGAGAGAGATGGGATAGATGCACTTGAGTGCAAATCACATATGTAACCGCACATGTGCTGGTATTGGGAAAAGATGTGGTGGAATGAAAGCCTTTCCTTCTTAGGACGCTGATGTTTGACGTCTTGTTTCGCGCTCGCCATGGCTTTCTCAGTCCTGCTTTAGATGGTTCAGAGCTATTTCTGCCCCGCTTCCTGGCCACAAGCCGCCACTCCGCCCCGCGCCGCCACCCCCGGCTTCCGCCTCGCCCTCGTGGTTCCGGTGGTCGCCCAAAGAGCGTCCCTCATTGCCCCGGTCGTGGGCCTCTTGCTTTTTTGGTCCCGCCGCGGCTTGCGCTCGCTGGGCAAATTTTTGGTCCGATTCGGTGTTCCCCTTTTAAGGGTTTTTTGGTTACCTTTGTAATCCTTTGTGGCTGGTTCCACAGGATGTTTTTTGGGCACAAGTATGTTTGATTCTTCTATAACCAGATTTGTAAACTAAGTATATATATAGTAGACCGGAGAGACACGTTCGAATTGCTTTTTATGTTGGTTTGGTGGTTTCCTTCGCCACCATTTACGGGGGTATTTATACACACCTTCCAAGAGAGTAAATCTACACACTTCTGACGTAATTTCTAGCGTTCAAGTAGGGAGTGGGATGAGATGGGATGGAATGGTATGGAATGAAATGAAATAAAAATTTGCTGATTATAACTCATGAGTTTTCAAACCCTGTGAGCTTGACATGCTAACGTTGTGGATGATCTTTTTTTCTTAGCCGGTGATGTTGTATGTAGGCAGCGAGGAATAATTATGATTTCAATGAGCATGAAAAGTAATCGAAAATGGCACTTTGATTATATGATGGCAATCTGATTGATTAGGCTATGTATGCTTCAAACCCCCCGTCCACGGACACTAACGACGATGCTAGTAGGGCCTTTCTTTATACTCGTCACGCACAGCTCCACCATCCGCTCTCTCGTATCCACCCCCCTTTGTAATTGCCTAAGCCTCAGCATAGTCTCCAAATACCTGTAGCTGTAGGATCCACATCTTTCATAACTCAAAACGGATCTTCTCCCGCCTCCACCCTCTTTCTATACTCACTACCATCTCTCTCCAGCTCTTCCCACCACACCCGCGTCATCCTATCTCTACAGCAATCACTCGGCACCGTCGTTTTTTCCGTGATCGTTGCCTGCACATTCACCTTCTTAATCTCTTCTATCAACCACTGCCTGCTTTGTTCTCCGGCTCTCGCCCAAGATTCATGCTTCCAAATGGCATGGCGGGACCAATAAAATGCACGTCGCAAGTCGCAGACTTCTTCGTGGTTTTCGTTGTGTCGTTGACAGATGTAGTTGTTACGGTGTTGATCTTCTTTGCAAACGCAGATTAGGTAGGATAGGAATTCTCCGAGGAGAAAGCTTGAGGTGACGACGGCGAAGATGCTGAGGGGGGAGAGGGTCATGTTTGAGGGAGTGATGGATGGATGGGTGTGTGGTTGTGTGGATTAGGTATTGGGTTGGTTTGTTGTGGATAGTACGGAGTTGGGAGATAGATGGGAGATTGAATGGTGAGTGAAAGTTTATGAGATAGATGAAGATGCAGAGAATTGAATAGGTCTGGAGAATTTCAATTTAAATGAATGGTTGTGTGGGCTCAGGGTATTGGCTAGTGGTAGTTTGATCATATGATCTCACTATATTTCTCCAGTAAACACCCATGGGCGATTTCAAGCGAAGTTGGCCGTAGTTCTGATGTTAGTTTTAACTTGAAGTTGATTACTTGCAAGAATGATGCGGTGGGGGTTGGGATGTTCCAGAGACGATTATGTTGTATGTATATGATTAGAGTAGTACTGCAGCACCTATGAAGCTCAAAAGAGGACACTTGAAGAATGTAGAATGAAAAATAAGTTTCAGATCATAAGATATCTTGATTTTGTAGGTTGGGAGTTGGAGACTACCTAGAGTTGGAATGGAATTTCTAGTCTATACATGATGATGTGATGATATCAAGAAGCGGGACTGGTAGACTAATCCAAGCTTTCAACTTTTGAAAGAACATCATTCTTCTAGGATGGCTGCTTGCTGGATTATTGAACTCTTTCGTATATATCTAAAACTTCTTTTAATAATTATAATGATTTCCTTGTGTTGTCTAGGCCTTGACTAGTGCTGGGTCCTGGATGACAGATCGCTTCAAGAACTTTCTTGAGGTTATTCATCTTTACTTTCAGTGCTACCTGTTTATAATCCCATAAATCTTCTTCACAATTAATGATTCAGATTCAACAATACAAGCAAATGAAGATGCAACGGCAATAAAAATACCGATGAATAATAACTGTCGTTGTTCAACTTCATCTTCAGCTCCCAAATATTACGTACCCTGCACGTGATCATCTCCACAAATTCCCAAACCTCACCTCCTTTTCTTTCTCCCGACATGTGTGTATCCCAACATCACAATCCATCACCATGCTTCTCTACGTTTTCGCACTGATACCCCTCTACGTGCTCGTATGGGGACCTCTTTCCCAAATCATCTACGGTCGTCAATCTGCTCTTCATGAACCTCTCAATTTGAATTCTTCACTTATCGCAAGTGATGAACCCCTATTTTGTCCGGAAGATAGTTACAAAACGTTTATTATTAGTCGAGAACCTCTTATGATATATATTGAGGGATTTTTGAAGGTGAATGAGAGTAAATTTTTGGTGGATGTCAGGTATGGTTTTTTATTTCTTCTGATGAAATGATAAGAAACTGATGGGATAGTGAACCGCTCTATTAACCGTCTACCGTTTCTCATGGTCAAGAAGTTACGGTTGATACTTCGGTGCGAAATTCTGAAGTAGCAGTACTAGAGAGAGATGAGGTGGTTAGGTGTATTGAGCATAGAGCGAGAGCATTCCAGGGGTGGAGGGGTGAGATGGGGATCGAGAAGTTGAGGACGCAGAGGTATGGGGTTGGGGGTCATTATGGGATGCATTTGTAAGTTTTGGGTGATCGATGGAAGCTTCATTTTTTTTTTATCAACATGGACCTTTCAGAAGAGGTATTGTGTACGCGAAGGCTAACGATAGAAATAGCGATTGGAGCGGAGGCAAACGTGGCATAGACCGAATGAGTACTTTTATGGTCTACGTCGATGTATCCTCTGATATCAAAGGTGGAGGAACAGAATTCCCACGTATCGTGGGACCAACAGGAGGAAGGTGGGAGGAGTTTCTCGATACTACCGAAGCGTTAGATCCGAGAAGTGGAAAAAACGTAACAGTAGAAGGAGTGACATTCAAACCTATCAAGGGAAATGCCGTATTCTGGGAAAATACTGACAGGAATGGAAGGGGATATGAGGAAACATGGCATGCTGGTCTACCGGTAGAAAAGGGCTCGAAAGTGGGGTTGAATATTTGGAGTTATGGGAGAACGATTAGATGAAGTTGAGGAGAGAAGAGTGAATGAGCAATAACGTGTGTGTTTGGTTTGATACTGGTGTATAAAGCGCAACCGAAATGGAGTGAATAGATCGGTACATGTGGATTCGTTAGAATCTGTTATGACTCAACTTCAAAGATTACAGCTGTTACAGGAAATCAGATACGACAGACAAACAAATTTTCTAGTTGAAGAGATTATCTTGAGGTTCTCAGAATATTATGGCGAAAATCTTCTGATTCTTTTCTTCGTGATTTCATTCACCTTTCGGAAATCTCCTGCTGGCAAATTTTCTGGGGGTTTCTTTTATTTCCAATATAAACTGAGCAGAGCTCGATTTTCAAAAAAAAAGTCCTACACGCACAAAAGCCTTAATCGACTGCTCACAAGGGAATTAACATACAGTATTCCAAGTCTTTTGTGCCAAGAAAACAACGGACAACACAAACACATTCACCTACCTAGTTTATTTTCAGGATCGATATTGCAGAGCAAGTGGCACTGATTGTAAGCTCTTATACTGTACGGACCAGACCCAACGATCTATCCAAAGTCTTACAAACTCCATTGATATCACATCTACAGCACAGATACACTCCACAAAATTCCACTTACAAAGATGGCAGCCAACGCCTCCGCGCATTCCGATCTCGTAACACTACACACAAACCTCCATACTCTCCTCATCAAACTATCCCTCTCTCTCCATCTCACCTCTCCCTCCTATACTCCAACCCCCCAACTCGCCACCTCGCCCTCCAACCGTCTCTCCACCCAGCGTTCCCCACCCCTCAATGACAACTACAACCACAACTACACCTACAAAAACAATCCCCACGACCCTCTCGAAGTCCTCTACACACTCTCTCCTCCATCCTTCCACTATCTTCCCCGCAGCACGCTGCTCCCCCCGCAAATCCTGCGCAAAGGCTTTATCGAAACCCCCGAAAACAATCCTCCGCTGCTCGAAGGCACACGCATGCAAATCATGGTTATACCGCGCGGCGTCCGGAAAATCGTGGTGCATTTCCTAGTGTACGATCCCGTACTCAAGGGAACGGAAGAACAACCGAAGGTTTCTCCACTTTTTTCACAGGTTTCGAAAGAGAAGAAGGAAGGCCCTAAGAAATTGCGGAAGAAAGCAAGTAGAGTTTTGAATCCGCAGGAGAAGATTAGAGATTTTCCGACGAAAAGGAGGTCGACGAGTCAGTTTGCTTATGTGGATGTGGATGCGAATGCGTATGGAAAAGCGAGTGGTACCCCGGGTATAAACCAGAATCGAAATTTCGATGGGATGGAAATTGAAGTTATGGGAAAGAGACAGGTGTCAGAAATGGATGTGGAGAGAGTTGAGGATAGAGAGGGGGAATATGTGGTGATGAGACGGGTTGTGAAGTTACCGAGGAGGGTTTGGTGTGGGAGGAATGTGAGTTTTTCTCTTCTTTTCTGATCTTTTTGATTTCGGTTTTGTTTGAGATCTGCAGTTGAGGGGAAGACTTGGGTCTAGAATTGTACTTCTAGAAATAGAGGAGTGAATACTAATTTTGTGTGTCGATGATTTAGTGTAAGGATCAATTCGTACAGCTGTTTATTAGGAGGTCTTGAGATCCATAGTCGACGTGGATACGTATGAGAGGGGATGATACGATACGATGTATGGAAATCGCAGGATTATCTAGGGAATAGATGGCACGTCTTGATGAAGATTGATACGAGGCTTCGTTGTTCGTGTTTTGATATAGGATGGATGGGATGGTGGTAGAACTCCGATGTAACAAAGTAAAGGGGCCAGATGGATAAGTTATTTTTGATTTGACGAGGAAGGCAAGTTGCAGTGGATAAATATGAGAGAGTGCCGGATTTCAGATCAGGTTTGGCAATATTTGACCATACCTGGTTAGAGTGTGATTTTGAGTTGATTGGGAATTGAGTCATTGGAGCGATTCTGAGAGGGAAGATACATGGGATAGAGCAACATTACGAATGAGAAATGGACGATGTAAAGATATAAATTAAGAGAGGAAATGCAATGAAATAAAATAGAATGAACCGAGAGTCCTTTATGTGTAAGGGCAACTCAAGCTTGCTTTTTGTATTGTATTGTGATCTATTGACAATTCCAGATTCTGCAGACTAGCTAGAATTCTTTTGTTCTGTCTTCCTGTTGTACAATTCACACCACGCGGTCTGTATTGAGATCTGCGTCCAATATCTGGAGCGTTTGTAATGTTAAGAGGTATCCTCTGCAATTTACACCCCTCTCTCCCAAAATCAAATGGCAATCAACCTTCCTCACCATTGACGTCAGCCTCATCATCACTAGCATCTAGAACATCCTTTCCTGCACCACGCTGTCTACCAGCAGAAATGCCTGACGCTGTCAGCCACAAGAAGTAATCGCTTCGATGATGATCTAAATGATGAAAGAATGTATGAAATCTGTGCTTTTGTTAGTTTGCCCTTCATATTTTGAAGGATATCACGATAGACTTACTGATTTTCAGCATTCTCCACCCTGAAAATTCTATCATAGATCTCTCTCTGCTTGAACTCATCCATCTTCTCTCTATACTTTTCAAAGTCTATCTTCTCCCTGTCAAAATCCTTCGCAATTTTTTCATTATAATTGTGGAAAACTGGGGCTTCTAATAGTAAACCTAAACTTGGGGCTTTTGGTATACTAATCTTAGCAGCAGTATAAGTTTCCTTGATGAGCTCCATTGGCGAAGCGCAACGTACCACTAATGCTTCCATGGCTACCATTTTTCGAATTTGATGCATCATGAATGATTGACCATGGACTTTTAGTGAAAGCCATTCTGTATCGTGAATGATGATAGGTTGGGCTCCAATCTTGAAAGATTTAATGTGTCTTTTGGAAGAGGCATCTTTAAAGCTTTTGAGAATGGTATAGTTGTGATAATTATGAGTGCCGACATATTGGTTGAGAGCTTCTTGTACTCGTTCTCTACGAGATTCGTGTATGCGATATGCTTTCTTGGCTTTGATGTAGGCTGCTTTTACTTCTTTGACAGCTTTCTCCAGTGGTGTGAGAATCGATTTCGAAATTTCTTGAGCTCCATCTGCTTCTGGCTTGACTCCTTCATCTTGATCAGCTTCATCCTTTGCTTTTGATTCCTCAGTGGTTTTAACGCCTTGCATGGCTTCTGAGTCCTCCGCTTTCGTCTCTCCTGTAACTTCAACTGCTACGGGTTCTTTAAGTACTGATCCGTCACCAGTTTCTGCTTCAGTATTTGTTGCAGGTTCTTCTTGAGTCTGTTCATTGACTTCTTCCTTGATTTCAGAGTCCTCCTTAGCTTCTGCTTTATTCTTCTTGATGTTCTTTCCGATTGGCTCATTGGATTCCTCAGCAGCATGAATAGCTTCCATAACATCCTCTTCTTATTGGGGGTCCAAATTGTCCAGAATGGGTTGTACAAATTCCTTCTCGGCGTCGATCCAAAACGATGCAGCATCTTCTTGAAGTTTATTGTAATTCTCCAAAACGCCTTCTTTCTCAGCGGCCTGAAGCAACTCCTTTCCAAGGAAACTCTTAGGATGAGGTGGGATGAATGAGTAGGTTGGGATTAAGTATTCGTACCACCGCGAATCGCACATTTGGTAGCAATTGAAAGATCCAGTAGTTCTTTCGATACCCCAGACTCGAATTTGATCTGGTAAGTGGGAATTGATATTTTCAACAACTTTCGGATCTTCGATGATGAGTTTCAAGGAGAGAACGTTGCCAGCTGCATGGACGCCTTTATCAGTTCGCGCGCATCGAATCAAGGCGGATTTCTTGGGATCATTTGCATTAGCTTTCGAAATCGCACCGGCAGCAACAAAAGCCTTGAACATGTCACCCTCAATCGTCTTCTCCTTGGTATTAATTTGCAAGCCTTTGTATCCTGTTCCTGCATAGCCAATCATGACGGCAACTTTATGTTTTGGTTTTCGTACTTCACTTTCGATTTCCTCCTTGGTGAACTCCGTACTAAATGCTGTTGGCTCTGATTCTCCATTGTGTACCGTCTTTCTGCGTTTCGATGCTTGGTCGTCATCTTTTCGATCTCTCTTTGGTTCTTGTCGACTAATTGAAGTTAGAGAGAATAAATTGGAAGGTTTGGAATCCCGACTGACTGATACTCCTTGCGACCCATCTCTGGCTTTCTACCACCTCTGGAACCACCTCTAGAATTTCCTCTGCCACCTCTGCCAAAACCTCCCCGCCCCCGCCCTCGTCCTCCTCCACCTCGTTGACCTCCGGATTGTGCATTCGTCTCCTTGATTGATGTAGTTATTCGAACTTCGGAGATATATGCGAATGTATTTTTCCAAAATTGAAAAATGCGCATAGATCACATACGTGAAGTTGGAAATAAAAACAACCTGATGAAGTGTGAATTCAACATGGTCCAATTAATATTTCTCCCAATAATTTTTAGTATCTTGGTCCGAGCTTCGACCAATAATTGTATACTCTCATACTATTATCCCTGTGACTTGATATAGCTAAGTGGTGGCTTACATAATTAAAAAAGACACTACTGCAGCTCTACCTCATCTCATTCAGCCTTGCCAATTGAAGCAATCAATATCCATTCACTTTATCTCCTGCAAATAACAATCATATCAAATTTTCATTTAATCAACTCCCCTTGCGAGCAATACAATACGATACAACGACCGTACCACCCACCCTCAACAGATACAAAGGGATTCAACTCATCCTGTTCATGTCTTCTACTTTATTGTCTTGAGGATACAAAATGATCATGGGCATCCTGGACACCATTTATTGAAAAATATCTCTTTGTCTTTTTTTCGATTCTATCTCTAACGACTCTGCAAAGCCCATCTTTCAAAAACACATTCTACCTCTTTTTGAGACACTCACACACACTCAAGGCCCCGCATCCCCTCTTTCCCAACTACCAGACTTAGATCTCATTCTTCTATACTCAATCTCTTGATTATCCATTCGCAAATATGGATCTCGCCCAGATGTTGGTGCGCTCTTGTATGCGCTCGTTCTATGACACAAAACATATCCTTGTGATTGATGCGCTCGTCATTCATTCCGCGTATGTATCTCTGTGAGAGTTGCTGGGAGTGGGAAAGGAAAGCTGACATTTCATAGCTTGCGCGATGATGATTTAGCATACCTGATGAGCATAAATACAAAGGAGCTTCATAAGCTTTGTGGAAAGTTGAAAGAGGATCGATTTCTTGCAGTGTATGCCAGACATTTTATTCTGCATTTTGGAATTTGCTAATTGGATTGTGTAGGCATTCACGTCCAGAGATCAAAGAAGGCCAACAACGTCCAATTAATCGAACCTACTATTTCATCGATTATCGTGCAACAATTGATGCGATTAAGTGGAGGGTCTACCAGATAGACAAGGCTGTTCAAGGAAATACTGTGCCAGATGATGAAAGAAAGGAATACTTTTGCCCTCGATGCAAATCAGAATGGACAACATTTGAAGTTTTGGACAAGAGAAGTTATGAAGTCTTTTTATGTCACAAATGTGATTACCTTCTGGTACACGATCCTGACAATAACCGTGGTGGACATGAACAGTCATCGAAACTCAATGCACAGTTTAAATTTATCACCGACTTACTCCCAAAGATCGATAAGGTGGTCATCCCTGCAAACACCTTCGAACAAGCTCTCTCAACAGCTCGTAAAGTGGTTAGAGATGAAGCTAATCCTGGCAGTGAAACTGCACCCGTTGCTCTTTCTTCGGAGCGACCAACTGCTGTTCGTGGTCTGGATAATACTTGACCGACGTCCATCTCAGTTACTTTGACGAATGGAGAAGGACCTACAGCTGCAGATATCGCTGCTGAACAAGCTCGCAAAGAGAAAACAGCTGCTCAAAATGCGTTACCTCAGCATTTCACTCACAGTACTATCACTGGAGAGCAGGTCAAGTTTGGCAACCAACCCACGGCCTCTATTGGCCCTGCAGTTGACACCAATAAGAAGGATATCAAACCTGATACCGAAGGTACTGGTGAAGGGGCTGAAATTGATGATTATTTTGCGCAACTAAAGGCTGCGCAAGCCAAAGAACTTGAACAAGAAGCGGACGAAGAGTATGAAACCGACGATGATGAAGAAGGCTTCGAAGACGTCATTCCAAATGTCACCACATCTGGTGCCGCCACTCCAGCTAGCTCGGTTGGAGGCACAGAGACTAAGCCCAGTGTAACGAGTGGTAGTGGTCTCAGTGGTGTCCTAAAGCATTCACGAAATGAAAGTGTTTCAGTGAGTGGAACGAGCACAGGTGCAGGAAGTCCGGTAACAGGACCTAATACACCGAATGAGGATAGACCAACGAAGAGAGTTAGAATTGAGGAGCCTGCTCCAGCAGCACCGGCTATAAAAGATGAAGAGGAGAGTGAAGAGGATATGGAGTTCGAAGACGTTTGATCGCTTAGACCCTAGAAAAAAGGGGCTGGGAAGGGAATGGGAAGGGAAGGGATGTGGATTCTTACATTACATACAATGCCTGCATACATGATTGGATCAACAGACCAATAATAGATAAGTATGCAATAGGGTGGGTATTTGAGCTATTTTCAATCTTCAATCTAGAGTGGTAGATTGGACGGATGCATGGCGTTGATGGTAATTGCTTACACGCTTGTTGTTTTTTTCTTCATCAAAAAATGATGCATACTGAGGGTGGGCGGAGGTCATTTTTCATTCATCATAGCACATATCCAGACCAAGCCAGATTAGCCATAATACTTACGAAAAGGTTTGGTCAAAAGTCGTTGGACTTTCTAGGTTTATAGATGAGTTCGTTCGTTCGAGCGCGTGTGCCTAGTCTTTAAAGCTGTCAGAGACTTGAACGAATTGTAAATTGTATAATTAAACAAATGAAGTCGTTTCTCAGGCTTCTCAATCAGTCTCACTTGTGAATCGTGATTATTTCACGACTGGCATGGTATGGAGAGATTATGTTTGCTGATGAAGCGGGTATATTTACTTTAGAAGCTCTTCATCTTCCGACTACTATATCTATGTCCTTTATTTTTAATACTCATTTCTCCAATGACCCACCGTAAATGCAGAAGCTCTGTACCATCCCAATAGGTGTTGAAACCCAAAAACACTACCACAGTGCATTCAACACTGCTCCAAAACGCCATTTCCAACCCCGAAACGATGCACCTAGTCCCTTAAACTTTAGTTTGCTTAACCATCCAGCTCAACAAATCAACCTTAGTTACAACTGCGACTGGTTTCGACAATCCATCAGCCTCACTTCCTTTCTCGGTAACAATTGCGGCACTATTCCATTCGAAAAATTTGCTCAAGGCGGAGAGAGGTGTATCGAGTGTGATCTCTACGAATTTGCGCTTTGGAGTGGTTTGCTTCTTGCCATCCTTTGTCGTTTCGATACCATTGCTCTTAGGAGGCGAAGAAAGATGACTGATGTCCTTGGGATCGGTGATAACTTCAGGGATGTGGGAGAAATCGAACATGACATCTGAGACTGGGCTTTTTCCGGTGGCACGACCGCGGCTAATCCAACTGAGAAGATTTCCAAGGGTCACAAGACCGACGAGTTTATCGCTCTTTGGAGCGAGGTCAGGGAGTTGATCGAAACCCTTTTCACGCATGGTTTCGACGGCTTCAGAACAAGAGGCGTTGGCAAGGACAGATGTGACTGGTTTGAGGCGAAGGGATCGAAGAGTTGCTCCAGAGTATGGATCTTTCTTGGATTGAGCTTTGACGAGTGGGGATGCTGGCAAGGAAGACTCTGGGGTAGGAGGAAGGAGGTCGTTGGCGGCCAACCAGTCGTCATCGGCAAATTTGCTGAGGTAACTTCTAATACTATCTGGTAGGATGACTACCACGGTATCACCTTTACCAAGTCCCAAATCACGGACTCCCTTCACCATAGCTGCAATAGCACTACCACTGCTACCTCCTACCAGAAGTCCTTCTTCGGCAATCAATCTACGTGCGTAGGCGAATGATTCACGATCATCTGTCTTGTACCACACATCGACAGAATCTCTATTCAAAACATCAGGAATGAAATCATAACCAATTCCCTCAACTTTGTATGATTCATTGGCGTGTTCTTGATTCAGACTTTCTGGAACTGCAAGTATGGATCTGTGGGGATCTGCTGCAATGATTTTGACATCCTTGTTGTGTTTCTTTAAACCTTTAGACAATCCAGTAATAGTTCCACCTGTGCCAGCTCCTGCGACAACAGCAGTGACCTTGCCATCAGTTTGCTTCCAGATTTCTTCTGCAGTTCCAAACTCGTGTGCGTTGGGGTTGTTCTCGTTGGCATATTGATCGAGGATGTGGGAGTTTGGAATCTCTTTCAACAATCTTCTTGCCACTCCGATGTGGGATTCGGGGGCATCCCAAGCTGCTTGGGTTTGGGTACGAATAATAGTGGCTCCAAGTGCTCGAAGAACAGCAACCTTTTCAGGTGACATCTTTTCGGGAAGAGTAATGATTGTCTTGTAACCTTTGATAGCTCCGACAAGAGCGAGACCAATACCGCTAGAGAATGATTAGAGATTTATGCCAAAGTGGTATAAAGTAACTTACGTGTTTCCACTGGTTGGCTCAATGAGAGTATCTCCAGGCTTTATTCTTTCAGACTTTTCCGCCTCTTCGATCATACGAAGGGCAATACGATCCTTGATACTTCCGCCAGCGTTGAAGAGTTCGACCTTGGCATAAACTTCGGCTTCGATACCCAAACTCTGTGGGATCTTATTCAATCGTACCAATGGAGTATTTCCAATCAACTCAGAAGCACTCATTGCAAGAACTGGAGCCCGCACAGGACTATTAATGGATGCCATGTTGATGACGGTTCTAGATGTTTGAGCTGAAATTTAAGAATTTGTAGATGATTCCGAATAGAAACGAGATGAATGAAAGAGGGAATAATGGTGATGAAAGAGAAGAAGTAAATGGCTATCTTCTTTAGTATTGGTGATTAATGTCGCAATGTGGAAGGAGAATTTGCTATTAAATGTCTGAGTAAAAGCTTGACAATGAATTCTTCACTGAGTTACTCTTCGAGTTTTAGTGAAGGGGAGGGTTCTTTGGTCTGGATAAGCGATAAGGTACTAGGGAGATAAAATTCGTGTCAAAATTTTACCGCAAGTAGCCGTGGAGACCGAAGTATAAACTTTACCTTATGAGGCTTAAAACGGACCTTGGATGTCTGATGTTCGAAGTCAGTTACAAAATGATACCTACATTTATTATCACAATTTGATATGATTTTGGAGGAGTTGCATAGAAGTATTTTATTTCATGGTACTTATAGGAAGGGGCATTGTGAAGTCATCGAAATGACATTCACTTGATATCAAATTCAAAATACACTGCATATCAAAATCTTTATTCCATAGCACAGAATCGGTAGAAACTTTCACATGCTAATTATAGAACTTCAAACACCGTGAACGTTGAGATGCAGCCCCCTTCACCGCCTAAGGCCAAAAGTTCATAGTTACATTTCCGCCTTCTCTTTCTGTGTTTGGAATCGAATCTTGAATATATTTGGAAGTTTACCATCTATCAATCGATTTCAACCACGTACGATTCGATAAGAATCATTGAATTCGCCCTGCCAAACAGAAATTATACGAAGATCAATAATCAACAACGATACCCAATCTGCGAACGCGAACGAACAATATTCATCATGCGCTTCTCCCAAGCTTTAGTCCTTCTGGCATATGCTCCGTTCGCAATTGCATATCCAACATTCTCAGCACCCGCAGCCGCAGCGGTAGAAACAGCTGCAACTCCATTTACTGTTACGTGGGCAGATAATGGAGATGCTCCGGCGATAGCTGACATTACTACTTATCAACTAGATCTCTGCGCAGGATCTAGTACAGGTGCGGATCTTGCAGTGATATACCCCGTAACTGCTTCCGCTACCTTGGGATCAACTGTTTCGACTACTGTCACTGTACCGGCGGCCAGGGGGTCATCGGTGACCAATGCTTAGTAAGTTCCATGAATCCAGAGTTTAAGAAGCCTTCATTCTGATGATGACGATACAGCTTCATGAGAATGATAGCAACTACAGCGTCAGGGTCTGTTACAGTATATTCGAATAGGTTCTCTATTAGCGGCATGACAGGGACTTTTGGAGCCGTGTACACAATTACTGGCACTGCTGGACCAGCAACTGTCAATAATGTGGCAGACACGGCAGTCGCATCATCATCAGGAACTGCGGACGAGGGCGTTTATGGAACCCCATACCAATCACAAACTGGTCTTACAAGATATGCTCCGATGGGTCTGATGCCTGGTACCACAATAACGGCCACGAACACAGCACCCCAATATCCAAAATCGGATGTTACTCTAGCCACCACGTATTTAAGCTCAGCAACCATCCACACAACTTTGACTCAAGCTCAGTCAGCATCCTTTGCAAGTCATCCTAATACGGTAAGTTTCAAGATACAAATTCAACAACGCAAACTTGACGCGGCTAACACTTGAAAGGTTGCTGCTGCATCAATGCCTACAGATGATATGGCAAAGTTCTTGGCTAGATGGAAGGATTGAATCATTACAAAGACAATGAATGATGTATAAATAGGGCATCAAATGAACATGTGAAAAGGAGTTTGGCGTACACTCGAATTGGTATTCGAGGTTTTAGTTTAAATGAATACCGTGTATACCCAACGAATCAAGAATTTTCCCAGTCAAGCCATCACTTGGTACTGTGCACCAGGGTCGTTAAGCACCATCTGCAAGATATCTGCATCTTGGTATAATCTCAGGGGATAGCGGACAGGTAATTCCGATATTAATCCCAGCGCGGAGGGTCTGGTAGGAATGTCTAGATGCGGGGAAATGCTTGCCAATGTTTACTTTTGTCGGATACAACATCCATAGAACGCTCTATGTCCCAAATGCAACATGCCCAATATGAGCCAATTTCAAGAAGAGGTAAAGTAAATTGAGAAGTGTATCTGAGTATCTAGGTATCTAGGTATCTAGTTCATAAATTAAAAAGTCAATCTAAGCCTCCTTCCTACTATTACTTGACGGGTGCGCTTAAGCCATTATGCTGAATACCGTACTTTACTCTATTTGTCATTCTGTAACTGAATAATCTCCCTATGTCAAATTTTGAGAGTCTCGTGGTCTTTCCATTCATCCAGATTTAGTAAGGATGGTTAGGGATTCGTATCGAGCCATTATCGTGGCTCTAGCCTCGTAAACCCCTTATATAATGATAATGCTAGGAAGATATCTGACCATCTCCACGACACGGTAGCATTCTTTCAAGAGCCTGAGATGAATTGATGTGAGATGTGATTATTATTGGTTGGAGTAGAGTCGGAAGTTGGAAGTTGGAAGTGATTGATCTGGATGCCATTCGACTCCGTATGTACAGTGTACTTAATCGGATTCTGCAGATGAACCTAACTAGCTAGGTATCTATCTTCATCCACTGCGTGGCGTGCGTGCAATGTATGAGCCCCGTTGCTAGATTTGGTCTTCCCCGAGGTTCTTTTACCCTGGTGTTGATCCACGTGCTCCTTGTAGTTTTTTTCTTCCTTTTCTTCTTTTTCCGTCCGACCTCTTGGTTCTTGTCAGTGGGTAGTGGAGTGGCCGCTTGATGCTAAGGGCTCTAAGCGTCGGCTTATTTTAATTAGTTTCTACTTGGACGATATCTAGTCGCTAGTCACTAGTCACCAGTCACTATCAACTAGCTTGATGATTTGTGGACGTATGTCCTTTTTGAGACTTTGAGAGGAGCACATTTTCTCTTCGGGTACTCTGCCCTTAGGCGTTTAATACATTGCTCTCCGTATGTACCACAATCAGGCTGAATGCTGCTAATGCTACTGATATCACTTACTATTGACGCATAATCCCATGCTACTCATTTTAATTCAATTCAAAGACAATCCAAGGAAAGACAAGGGGATCGATCAGTTGATGTTGTCCGCACAATGCACATGCTTGTGTAACCTTCCTTTTCACTTTCTATACCTACGCATTCCATTCCTCTGCTTTACTAATACCCTTTTCACCTCTGTTCATTTCTCTTCTTAGCGCCGAGGGAAATTCCCAAAAACCCTATAAACTAACCATAAACTGAATCCACTCCCTCTCCACTCAAATATAAGACCATCAATTCCTCCATACACAACCCAATCTCGCCTTCCAACAACAAATTTTGCATATCGTCTGTCACCGAGAACATGCGCTTCTTGGAGCTCTTCCAAGCATCCATTAAGCCTCCCTGGCCCCGGCGTCTTCTTAACACTTGATCTCCTCATCCACGTTCATTTGGATATTTGGTGGAGAGAGATAACAAAAATCGAAAGGTTTAGTCTTTTTACTGTCGGACACAGAGATTTGCTTCACAGACAATAAATCCGGAACTATGTTTCCTTTACCTACAGATGGATCCGACTCGACGGCTTTCGTGAATTCGAACCACGTTTCAGATGACAAAACTGACCACGAACTACCACCACCACCAAATCCTTCATCCGATGCAGGTCTTACGGTTAATCATTGTGCAAATTATCGTGGAGTTTCACCACCATCTCCAAGTAGTATCGATATATTTACTCTTTCGCCGATAACAGCACTTAAATTGTTATGTGCTGGTATCGAAGCTCTAGTTCAATTTACGGGTGATATTCCTCCCACGCCAGCGTCGGCCGAAACGACGATGCCAAATATGAGGGGCATGCAGGCAGAGAAAGAAAATATACGACGGTCTGGATCGTGGACAAACTTAGCAGGTTTTCGACAACGAGCTTCTGGATCAGATGTTATAGATGGAGTAAATCTTCGTCCGAAACCTCTGGAAACACAGCACATTGTGTCCGCAGAACCATATATTATCGTTGGAGAGAATGCTGAGCCTTTGAATGTTCAACACAGTGCTATCACACGAAAATTTTATTCGAAGCGTCCTCCTCCGATCTCTTTGGAAGACTATCTGATGCGAATACACACGTTTTGTCCAATGTCAACAGCTGTCTATCTTGCAACAAGTTCCTACATACACAGGGTAGCAGTCGATGAACGAGTCATACCTGTAACAAGGCGAAACTCACATCGACTCATATTAGCTGGGTTACGTGTGGCTATGAAAGCACTCGAGGACCAAAGCTATGCTCATGCACGCTTCTCAAAAGTCGGAGGAGTTAGTGAACAAGAGCTTTCGAGATTGGAAATCAATTTTTGTTTCCTTACAAATTTCGAATTTAAGACGAGTAAAGAAGCTCTTCTACAGCACGCGATAAGTCTAAAGGAACTATCGTCTTTACAGGGGGGAGTGAATTTCGTCCCGAAAATGTCACTCTTGAATAAGGGTAGACCGGGCATGGCTGCACAAGAGACAGTGTTAGAAGTAACGGCGGATGCTTAGATGTACGTTGTGCATAGCCTAAATATGATACAGGCGATATTGGAGAGTAGGAAAGTGTCCGAGTCGAGACGTACACGGCTCCTGAACGTGAGTCATGAGCTAGGCATGGCATGGAACAGGTTACGGATGAAAGAACTGAAGCAGATTGTGTATACGATTTGGCCTCGTTACCATAGATAACAAAGTTGAGATGATCAGGCGCCACAACATGGATATTAGAGGCAGCATTGGAAGCGTTTGATGGTTGCGGCCTGAATCACGATTGTTGGATGGTATACATTGCTCCAAATCGTGTGAATAGGCAATAGGATCGCTCGATAATTTGATAGTGTAGTTTCATTTCTAGCAGCAGGTACACTGTCAATGTGTTTGAAATACTGATATTGGATGATTGGAGATCCAGAAATTAATGATATCCGGAATACATACAATAGTCTAATTCGATTCTTACTTTCATTTAGATGCATTCTCTTGAGATCTTCACATGCATAAACTCCTTTTTTAGTATCGATTTTTAAGAAATAAAATTTCCAAGCTTAAAATCGATAGCTACCTAGTAATGAGGTCGAATTTCCAAAATTTAGCCCAACCGTTAGCCCCTCACCGAGGCAAGCTGCGATCTTCATCAGCAACGCTTAGAAACGGCCATGGCCATGTTCCGCTTGTCAAATACCCCGCGATTCACACCACGTTGTCCGAATTGACGACAAAGAATAGCGTGGGCAGCACAGGTACAATTTTATTCTTCCAGAGCAGGTATTTCTCAAACGACACCTTCCATATTAATTCAACCGAAGCTTATATCTCAAAGCTGGAGCAAATACGGTTTGGATAGAGCTCGAATTACCGGTGATACATCTCAGATAAGAATTAATCCGAGGATAATTCATCGCAATATGGCTTCATCTACGGATGCGATTTTGAAGGGTAAATATCCGGCCAAAGAACATGTGAGGAAGGTCGTGGAATATATTAAGAGTAAGGAGCCGGGGGCAGAGGGAGTCTTGTATTTGGAGGCGCAGAAGACGATTATGATTGAGGATAATGACGAGGCTGCTCCTTTCAGGTACGTTGCTGAGAGAAATGCTAGATATTGCACGCGGCATATATTAAAGATCTTGGGAATTCAGAAACGGCTCATACTAACAATTCAATTTCCAGACAACGACGCTTTTTCTACTATCTCACCGGCTGCGATCTCCCTGACGCTTACTTTACCTATGATATTGCGAAAGACAAAAGTACCCTCTTCATTCCACCAATCGACCCGGAATCAGTCATCTGGACTGGTCTTCCTCTTTCTCCCGAAGAAGCACTCGCCCGTTATGACGTCGATGAAGTCCTCACGACCGATACCATAAACGCGCAATTGGCCCTCCCAAATCAAACAAAGGTCTGGGCTATCGCGCCCCAGATTTCCACCCACATAACCTTCCTCGAATTTCCCCAGAAAGATTTCACGCTTCTCAAGGAAGCTATTGAAGAAGCCCGTGTACGCAAATCAGAGTATGAAATTGCGTTGATGAGAAAGGCGAATGAGATTTCAGAAGTGGGACACACGGCAGTCTTGTAGGCAGTCAAATATGCAAAGAATGAAAGAGAATTGGAAGCGCTCTTTATTAAAGAGAGCATTGCGAATGGTGCGAGAGAACAAGCTTATCACAGTATCGTGGCTAGTGGTACGGCGGCTGCTACATTGTATTATATGAAGAATTCAGAGGATTTGGAGGGAAAATTGAATTTGCTTTTGGATGCTGGAGGAGAGTATCAATGTTATGCTTCGGATATTGTAAGATTTTTCTCCATACTCTTAATTAAAGTTTCTCGTAGTTTTTTGACAGAAATACTGACGATCCTGACAGACAAGAACCTTTCCCATAAACGGCCACTTCACACCCGAATCTCGCTCTATCTACGATATAGTACTCTCTATGCAATCGCAATGTATTTCTATGCTCAAAGCTGGCATTTCCTGGGATGAAGTGCATCTCCTTGCCCACAAAGTCGCAATCGATGGACTTCTCTCCTTGGGAATCTTGAAAGGTAATAAGGAAGAGATTTTGAAAGCAAGAACAAGTGTAGCGTTCTTCCCGCACGGATTGGGTCATTATCTCGGAATGGATACGCATGATACTGGTGGACATCCAAATTATGAAGATAAGGATAGATTGTTCAGGTATTTGAGAGTCAGGGGAAATTTGCCAGAGGGGAGTGTGGTCACTGTTGAACCGGGTGTATGTTTTTTGTTTTCTCCTATGTCTTTCCTTGCGTCTCCCTTCTCCTCGTCTGTTCTTCAGGGGTTTGTGACTAATACAAAGATATCAGATTTATTTCTGTCGCTTCATCATCGAACCATATCTTAAAGATCCGGCACATGCTCAATACATCAACTCGGATGTTTTGGAGAAGTACTGGGAAGTTGGAGGTAGGTTTCTCTTCTCTCTCTCCTGTCTTCCCTATTCGAATGCAGAAAAAACTAACGAATAAAAACAGGTGTTAGAATTGAAGATAACATTCTGATCACGAAAGATGGTTATGATAATTTAACGACGGTGGTTAAGGATGTGGAGGAGATGGAAAAGATTATTAATGGGTCTTAGTTGGAGAATTGGCGAGATAGGGGAGGGAGTGTTTCTTGATATGTGAGGTTTAGACTATGAGCATTTTGGGAAATGTTGAAAAATGTGAAGATAAATCATGGTGGATTGAGAACGTGCTTGATTCTTTATAGATCATTCATGCTATGATATTTGGATGATTTGTTGATTCATTACATGAACCATTCAATGAATAGATGAACAAACGATTAAAGATCTATCTCTAATTCTCTGGCATTTCTCGATACCTATATCAAATATCTAAGTAAACTTTCAACATCAGATCTTCTTCCTCCCGCTAGTCTATTTATCTTATTTAATTTGATTTAATTTGATTAGATTTATTAGTTGATATACAAAAAATCTCATACTATCTAGCCATCTACCTGCCTCTAGGTATATCGTTTCTTTCTCTCTTACCTACCTTAGAGGTCTCGCGTAATATCCTCTCCTCTCATGAACCTTTCACTTATCTACTTTTATTTTTGTAGAATTTGATCTCATTCACTCTCCTCTCCTCTCACTTCACCTCTTAAATCAACAGTTAATAATTAACAACTAAATAATCAATCCAATAGACATAAAATAGCATAATATAAATCTCATTCTACTCTATCTGTTTGTCTGTTTATTTATTTTAGCTTATACCTACTCCTATTCCATTCATTCATATTCCATTCCATCTCATGTCATTTTACTTGTTCTTATCTCATCCCATCTCATACCATCTCATCCTAATAATAACCCATTCTTTACTTCACCGATGTGAATTGATTGATTCACTATCAATATCACTCCTACCCGACTATTCTACTCTTATTAAACCTTATATTATTAGATCAGAGTTCTACTCGAGTAGTTAGATATTCCAAAAACATCCATCCATTCACTCACTCCAGTTTCGCGTAATCTCGTTTCTGTATTTGAAAAGCATATTCACAATAACACAACATCACTTCGATGGATATTTTAACAAATGTCATAATTTCATCAATAAGCACCCCTAAGATCATGCACGCATATCTAATCTACTACCGCAGAGTCCAATGCAAGCCTGTAACCCATCAAATTTTACCTCCTCCGAATCGCCATATCCCCATTCGATCACCAGCTATGCTCTCTCCTAACAACCAGGCACAACAACCGCATCAATCACCGCGGTGGTACCCCCCTTAACACTTTCCACAGCCTTCAGTAAGACCTTCTCGATCTCACTAGCTTTCGAAATCTTTTCGGCCATTATGCTGTTTCCAGATGCGGCTCGAGCGATTCCCGCGTAATCTGGGACTTGTGGTGCGAATGATATGTTCAATTCTTCGTTAGTGGCTTTGGATCCGATACCTAATATTTTGTTAGAGAAGTGTCATGAATGAGATTTTGATTTTAATTATGAGAAGTAGAAGAACATACCATCTGGGTGAACTAGCATGAGAGATCGTTTTGGTGCGTGCCAACCTGTGCCATCGTTAGTAACTGCAATCAGAATTTTCGTATACTCCATCAACAGAAACATACCCTTGTTATTCAAAACAATGGTTAGAACTGGAATGCCATATCTTTGACAAATCCAATAAACACTTCCTGGAACCGAGAATAAAAATGTTTCATCTCCAACAATCTGGACGACAAACTTTCCCTTTCCTTTCCTATTCTCAATCTCAGATGCTAATTTAATTCCTAAAGCTCCGCCACCAGACCATCCTAATCCTCCTCCTCCACAGTTGATCCAAGAACCGGGGAGAGTAGCTTGAATATTGTCTGCTACGAATACGGTGTTGGTTACGGCTTCGATAGCGAAGATTGTGTCAGTAGGTACGATCTTGCGTAGTTGTTGACAGAGGTAACCGGTGCCGAAGGAATCATCTTCAAAGACTTTTGATGAAGCAGCGTTTATAGTCTCAAGGCGCTTGGTGTGATCTGTTGCGAGAGCCTCTCATCGCTCCGTGTATGGCGAGGAGGAAAGTGTGTTGGCAAAGTCACTAGCATTTTTTATGTATTTTGTGAGTTGGCTTATGGATGTGTAACTATCAGCTCTGTAACGAGAAAGCGCGGCGAGATAAAATACCTGAAATTATTTAGTGGGATTCTTCATAAGAGATGTTTGCATAGAATGAAACTGGCGGGACTTACTGGCATTTGTTGTTTGAGTGGGTCAACATCGATATGGAATATCTTGGCTGATTTTGAAGGATGACATAAAGTGTTAACCCAGGGTACATCTGCATGAAAGTATGTTAGTCTTCATAAATCGTTGTTTAAAGGTTGAGTATATACCGCAGTCAATGACAACAATGACGTCGGCAGTTTCAATGGCCTTGTCACTGCCGTATCTCAATCCCAGCCAAGCACGATGATCAGCTGGAAAGCACATATCACTTCCACCAGTATCCAAAACACGAAGACCTTTAACTGTATCCGCCAATTCAACAAGAGCTCCTACTGCCTTATGATTTCGACCACTATAGCCAGTGATAATCAATGGCTCCTTTGCATTGACCAATGCTTCAGAAATCGTAGCAACTGAATTCTCAGAAAGTGCAGCTGGCTCCACTGCATTCCAATGTTCCTGAACCAGATCATAATCATCAATTTCCTCTTCCATGACTTCTCTTGCTGAATACAGATATACTGGTCCAGCAGGAGCACTAGTAGCCCATTGAAGATCCCTATTAACCATTTGTTTAATATTCTTCCCCTTTTTAATCTCCATTGATTATCGACAATATTGTCTGTCAATCTCAGCTTGGTTGGGTACATCTTGAATCCAATGGATATATTCTGTTCGCGATCCGCGCATTTCTCCTTCTATTGTGTAGGGAGATAGACCGGCAAATATGAGAACGGGTGCCCGTCCGCATGAGGCATTATGAACCGCTGCTCCCAATCCTTGGGTTCCTACATCGACGTGTACGATTACACATTGTGGTTTGCCGGTTAGACGGGCATATCCATCGGCCATGGAGAGGGCTACCATCTATGGAAGATTTGAGTACATTTCAAAAGTGGGAAGAGAATCTGCGTGCATACTTCGTTTGGACATGTCTGGAAAGTGTCATTAGTTTATGATCATGCAAATGTGATCAAGAGAATGATCAATTGATATATCTGAAGACTTACTATAACTTCTGGACCCTTGTTCTCCCTTTTAAGCGTAATCAAAGCTTCTAGAATAGAAGGATGATCCGATCCTAAGTTAACGAAGCAATGAGTTACCCCGGCCTAACACATTGTTAGATTATCTTTCTGCATATGAAGTTTTGGGATAATAAGATAAGGGTGGTTGGTCACCTCAACAAGGGCCTCAAAGAAGGCGTACGAAGCAGTAACCATGTTTAATATCTTGATATTCTTGGTGTTGTGATGATTTGAAAAAGGGGTGATGTGTATTTGGGTTCTCAAGAAGTGTGGAAGTACAAACAGATATGCGGGATGTATGATAATAATAAGCTAGAAAAGCTCGGGAAGCTAGGTTATGAGTGGGGTAGTTT
>PQXJ01000530.1:0-23538 GCA_004786225.1 Botryotinia narcissicola | reverse complement strand
AAGATCCTATGAATTTCTATCTTAAATCCTTTAAAATTATCAAAAATGGTTTTTGTAAATTGTATGTATTCCCTATTTTTATACTCGAAATAGTTGTGTATATATAATTTAATCTATTTTTTTTTTTTTTCTTTAAAATATAATATATTTTAAATACTTTTAAATTTTTTTTTAATAAATTTATTTTGATTGGATTTAAAATAGATTTTGAATTGTAATAGAAAGATATCGAGTTTTTATCGATTTTCTTAATATTTATTTAATAAAATAATTTTTATTATTTTATTTATAATTATTTTTTTAAATTTATTAATTATTTTTATATTATTTAAATTATTTATTAAAGTCTATTAGCTTTTAAAAAAACTATTGACTGCCATATTAATAGTTAATATTAAATTGATATTTAAAATAAAAAGAATATTCAAAATATTATATTATCTATCTTTATAATTATATGTAAATATTTAGAGATTTTTTAAGATAATTTAGATTAAACTTTTAATAGGAATTTAATAAGATTGTAATTAATTGTAATTCTTGTAATTATAATAATAAAATTAATAATTTTTTTTGAGTATTAAGCTTTATATTATAATAAAATCCTATTTCTTATATAAATCTTCATTCTTAGTATATTAATCCCTGGGATCTCTCAATATAATGAATCGCTATGGATAGCATTATGTTCCAGGAGCGCTGGCGCTTCTTGACGCTCCATCACGTGCTGAAAGTCATGTGACGCGGTGCTCCCAGCTACCGGCGTAACACGAAGGGCGTCAGCCGCAAGATCGGAGACAAGGTGAAGAATTTGATGAAGAAGTTTGAAAAATGAGCTTAGGGGGAAGGTTTGAGGAAGTGAGGCGAGAGAAGGAAAAGAGATAAAAAAAGAAAAAAAAAGACAGCTGAGCTCGTCTCGCTAATCACACTCCTTTATCATTTCATTTGTCAAGGTATAAAGCTTTCTTACTTCTGTCCTTTTTCTGAGGCTCGTCATGTCAATTCCTTTGTTTCTTTTGTCTTCTTTTGAATAAGTAGTATAAATTTTCTTGTTCTATCTATCCCTTTTTCAACAACAAAGACCCCAAAAAATCAAATCCTTTTTCGTAAATAAATAACCTTGCATCCACGGCTCCAATGTGACTTCAATTATAACAAGTAGATTAAGATATATTCACAAGGTGGATTTATTGTCTATTAGTCTCTGTGACTACTCTTATATATGACTAACGCCTCTTTCACACATGAATTAAAGAGGTATAATTTTAATTTAATAAGTGTCATTATTTCCGCGTGCAATAAATGCACGTGACCTACCCCTCCTAGTCATTTGCAATCACCCCGTTCTCAACAATTTTCCAGTCAAACAATCCGAGCACGCTGATGTTCTTTGATACACCACATAACTCACTAATGATTCAAAAATGACAAACATTATCATTGAGATAAAAATTCGTTTCATTCTCTCGTTTCACCGCAACTTTGCAAGGCTTTTCCTAAAGGATGATATATTGAGACCAATAAACTTTCTTTCCATGTCTGGTTCGCTTTGAACTCGCGGTTTGAGTGGCGATGAGTTATGCCTTTGTATGGATTATGTGGCTGGCAGTAAGATACCAAATATCTTCATTTGAGCTACTATCCGAATCATATCCTTGATCTTACAGGCATGACTTCAAAACTTTCCCTGAACTCCCTAGAGTCATAACACCTTCCCAAGTCATCCATTGACCTTGGTAAAGCTTTGACATCGTGTTCCTTCATCAGCTCACCGATCCATTTTATTTGCCTACCCTCCATCTTTCCATCTCCATTTTCCGCATCTAATTCGCCTGCATAACCCAAGATTAATGACCACCAATCATAGACCATCAAATCAGTCAATATCTGATGATGAGGTTAGTGAAGAACCATTTAGTATCACGACAGACTCACGAATCTTTGGCCTCTCGCCTTTTCCCAATTTCCAATCACTCCTACCACCCCTCTTGACACATCAAGCCCATGTACCATATGCAAACTTTTTTTACTGCCCAACATCTCTTTTGAACCAGCTACTCGCTCGATCCAATGCTTTGGATTTCGCTCACCGCCCCATAATCCACTCAAATTCAGGACACATCCACCTAATCCGAGAAGTTCATCCTCAGCGACAGCCCGATCATCAGCACTATCATAAGATGAATGACGTGTGACCCATGTACTTTGACCTAGGATAGTGAAAATTCCTGTACTCCCCAATTGAATAAATTGAAATGAAGTTAAGGACCCATGATTTTCGATAGATTCCAAAGAGTGTGTATCTTGATAAAATTTCACTAGAGATTTCGATTGCCCCTTTCCTTTCAGAGGGAATGTTATCAATATACTCTGCGCCGTTGGAAGGCTAAGCATTTGTTTTCGAGTATCAGTGTCATCTTCTGGATTGAATCGAAATTTATAAGTTCCATCACGACCTGTTGTAGTAGTAGCGGCGTATTTTATCCCTCTTTGTTGAAGAAGTGGGATGAGGAAAGTTGATGTCCATCCCGCTCCGAGAATGAGAAGTTCGACGGCTGATTTTGAGTCATCTGACTGGGGAGGTAAATTAGCTCCTCCTCCCTGAGATCGATTAGAGGAATTATGGATAAATATTGGTATTCTACTGAAACCTCACCATGATTTAATAATTTGTGAAAGGTAGTTATTTAGGAGGTAGTTAGACGCAAGGTCGTCTTTTGACGTGTTGTGTTGGTGTAAAATTGTTGTAAAATTGTTGTAAAGGTTTGGGACTTGGGTAGAGGTGGGTGTTTAGATCGGTAGGCACCTTAAATAAGTATTGGACATTCAGGAAGTAATGACGTGATTGAAGATTATAATCGACACCTCAAAGATCATGACCTCAAATACCGTTTCAATGCTCGTACACTATGCATCTATATATCTAGTTATTAAGGACTAGATAATAATTATGTCTCAATAACACATGTATTTGATAGCAATTGATTAATTGCTGTTGTTCGAAAAAGAAAAGATAGAGAAATAAAATTACGGGAGATCCGGGTGTGAGTGTAGATATGGCAACCAACATTCCACATTTACATGGAGAGTCGGTGATGTTTCAGTCACAACAAGATATTCATTCGGAAACGATGGTTCGACAAAGATCATAAACATTCCGTAATCATCTCCAATTAATCATTCCCAATATCCCAATAGCAATCTATGAATTGTCTCATTTTGTGAAATTCCCAATCACCACCAACCATTAAGTCCATACTCGCCGCCTGTGTTCGCCGCAAACTTTTCCTCATTTCCTCATCATCTACCTCTGAAAAGAAAAAACGCCAGAGAGCATATAAATGATCAACCAAATAGACCAACATCTAGTCTATTGCTCTAAAGTACAAAATAACCAATGTGTGCGGCGTATCTCCAAATGATCCCAAGGCAACTCCTCAGGTAGAAATTCCAAACTTGTTGAAGATACATCCGTCACTGTATACTAAAACATGACCTCTTTTCTTTCCAGAAACTCAAATTTACGCAATCACTTTTTTTTGATGCATCTCCAAGAATCCATTCGAATCCAATAAGCTCTGACTTGCAACATAACTAAATCCACCAAAGGGGTCATTTTCGTTCGCAGAAGTCGCGCTCCATGGTACGCCATTGTGACTAGTAACTACAGGACTCAAAGAGAGCTCCGTGAAATCTTCCGCAAAGTTCTCCGCGAGTTCTGGATCTGTTATGAATGGTTGAATTGGTGCATCAACTTCTCTCTTTGCAAGCTTCTGCCAATCTATACGACGGAAGAATCGATGTTTCTTGATAATGGCCATGTCCTTAGGCATATGAGATCCGAGTCTCTTGTTGGGTTCCTTACGAAGAAGGCGGGTCAACAAATCTTTGGCATCGGGTCCCTAAAAGTAAGGCATAGCAAGCTTTTGCTTCGTGATCCGGTCCTGAATTACTTTATTGTTTTGACCTTGGAATGGTGGGCTGCCAGTCAATAAATCGAACCCAAGAGCACCAAAAGACCACCAATCCACGGCCATTCCATACTTTTGTCCAAGGATGATTTCAGGTGCCATATATTCAACAGTACCCAACAAAGTTCCGCATTTATCGTTTTCGTCCACAGCTACCTTGCTTAGTCCGAAATCGGTGAGAAGTAAATGACCTTCGGCATCCAATAAACAGTTTTCCGGTTTGAGATCGCGGTAGACAACTCCAAGATTGCGATGAAGATGCTTCAGGGCCAAAACCATCTCTGCCATGTAAAATGATGCGTCTTCTTCGGAAAACATACGTTCTTGGGCAAGGTGGGTAAATAGCTCTCCGCCTTGCGCGTATTCTAAAATCAAGTACAATTTTTCGTGGTCCTGGAAGGCGTAAAACAATTTGATGACGAAGGGATGACGATTTACACTTTCGAGAATGCTTCTCTCCGTCTTTGTCTGCTCCACCAATCTTTTATGGACCGTCAAGGATGCCTTCTTGAATTGTTTTTGGGCGAATAGTGTCCCGGTTGTACGTTGCTTGACCAAAATGACAGTCCCGAATGTTCCCTTACCTAAACATCGTAAAGGTTCAAAGTTGTCTGCAGCCATCTTTCTCGCAATAGTATCCTGAATCAATCCTCCTTCAATTGCACCGAACATGGGTTGTGCCCGCACACTTTCGCTAACGAAATCATGTTCCAAGGGTATCTCATACGTCGTGCTGTCGGATCGTTCATCATCGCTCAAGTCATCGGACGTCGTGGCCGTGCTGCTTTGCGGTTTCGATTGAGGGCGGCTGCGCACCATGGAGTTTGCTCTGGATTCATTCTCCAAGTTAAGAGTATCGAGTTGTAGCTTTAATCTGCTAATGCCACCAATTCCTGGGGATTTGAACGGTTTCAATGAAGGGCTGCAGTTTGCGCTGACAACATCACCAATCTTGGGGTTATATCGTTCTGGAGTATTGCAGCCATAATCAGAATCTTCATCACCCGAAACGGCAGGAGTTTGGAAGCCTCGAATTGTAGTTATGGCTGTTTTCTGTTGTGCTTGCGATTGATTCATGGTGCACCACGACGACGTTCAGCGTCAGCTCGAATTTGGGAACGATAATTTCGATGTAACTTTTGGTGATTCTTGGATGGTCGCATCAGGTTCTCGCAGTGGAATGTAAAGATTTCTATATAATTTCTTTCGATATGCATTTGCTAGTGATATGACTGATTCTAGAAGTAGAATGGAATGTAAATGAATTTTCTCCCGAGGAGGTGGTGGTAGGTAGTAGTAGTAAGAAGTCGAAAGGAGTAAGAGGAAGAAGAATGATAAAGGATCAGAAGAAAGTTTCCAAGGTTTTTGCTTAGTACTGTCTATAGTATGGAAGATCAACGCAAATTTTGGGCTGAACTGGGGAAATAACATTTTTGGGTTTTTTTGAATGCTGCATTATTATTAATTTGTGTGAAATGATGAAAATCGAGTTGATTGATTGGTTCTTTCTTTTTCCCGAATGGGCTTTTATCTTCCGATGTTTGACTTATAGTACAAGGTTTTGCTTTGAAATGGCCTGAGCTGAAAGGATGTTACAGACTAATAATACTAAGATTGGTGGACCTAGGTACTAAGTCAAGGTGCCTGAAGTCTTACGATAGAGAAATTATACCTTGTATCTAGGTCGTGAGATACTAATAATAAGATAAGGCTACAATATCTAAGAAGAATGCAATGCCAATTTCTCTAATGCGATATAATAAATTGTAATTAACTTAGGTACCTTCATTGATGCACGTAGGTATCTAGTACATATCAACAAAATTCCCTGGTTCCGGAGCAATGGCCCTCTTATCATTCTATCAATTCATTAATACCATCTCCATGTAGGGGAAGAGAAAATGTGGATTCACAGTCTCAGTCTCTTCTCTCTTTCTACCCTCCCTAAACTCCAGATTCTGTCCCAGTGCAGACCTTATGCACTTGCCCCAGATGACCGGTGCGGGTCAGTGTGCCAGTCTCCAGTCTCCAGTCTCTACGGTTGCTTCCAGGACGTATCACGAGATTCGATTGGCATCCGTTTCATTTCATATCTGCTCTCCGCTGTGGTAAAATCTTCCGAAAGCAGAGGGTTCACTCTGGCCACTCCGTCTGGTCAAGAATCTTGGATCTCGCAAATGCAGGAGTATACGAAGTATCAGTCACACGTATGGCAACAGGTGGCAGAGCGATAGGAGGTGTGTAAGGTGGAGAGGTCCAAAACTCTGTCGTGTGAATAGATCAGAGGAAATCATCCTTTCCAAATCATTATTGATTCTCGTCAGCAGCGCGAACGATGCAATCGAACTACATCATCGAAATTTCGAAGCACTTTAACAAAGTGCAGAATGATAGTCGTGGAACCAATTCTGATACCAATCAATTCAATCCTCAAACTTTACCAGAGGCAAGGCACTTATTTCTCCAATTGTATTCACTTCTTAAACGTTTTATCCAAACCGTTTTCCTATCTTTCTTCTATCAGATTTTCACAGCAGTACTGCACGAATCTCGAACTGATTGTAAAGTTGCTTTCTACGTGGTACCGTTGGTTCAGACGTTCCTTGCTCTTTTCTCATCTTATATCTCAACAAGCTGTCTACCTAAATATCATACGGCTGAAACCCCAGACACATCTTTAATATACACTTAAAAACCTCACTCTTCCATCTACGGTTATGTGTGCTTGTGGTGGGTTTCCTCTGCTCACTTTGCTTTGTGGCTCTACAGGGGACATTGAGTATCAAAGTGGTGTATATCATCTGAATCCTCTCTGGCCTATTTACTTTTATGAAAATACAACAGGAAGTCCTGATAATAGTTTCTTCGAATCAGAGACTATCTGATGTCATAAGACTTCAAGAATTGAAATTCGACGTCTTTCAACATAAGAGTATGTCGCGGAATTTATCACATTTTTTCATTGTGAGTAGACAAGCGCTGTCTCGGTTGCGAAGTGTACCTTCCTTGCCTTATTTAAAGATACCTAACCATGGGTGATTCAATATTCTAGTTGAAGGGTTTTAGAAATACTTATGTGATTTTGATGAAGCGATTACTTCGAATCAATTTCACCAGGACTGTCTACAAATTTGAAACAGTTTCAATATTAGGAAAGATCTCAATTTACCAAAGACCCTTAGTTTTTACCCTGCAATTCAGAATGTTGATCCTTTCGGGAGCAAAGGTAACTATTACACAGGCTTGTTTGAAAGGGATAAAACAGGGAGGGTTTAAGATTATATTTATTCCTGATGCAACCTCACCACATAGTTATACATATCGTAATTGATTATGCTAGATAACCGTTTCCATCATTTATCTCACCTTGAAGCTGTAGAAATGTCTCTTTATCATGCCCTGGTATTTCTCGACCTTTGGTTGTAGATTCCAACCGTTTCAATCGCTGGGTACTTTGGAACCAAGCTGGATGATCACTGTAATTTCATATTAGCTTCCTTTTTTCGTTCAGTGGTATCAAGCATTTCATACCGTGCAAGCCATCCTTGAGGTACTCCATCTCGCCACTATCATGTTGTTAATAGATTATAACATTGACCAACACAAGGAGGAATCACTATCATTTTCAATGACGTGATAGTGGTCACTGATAAAAAAAAATGTTCCAGTCTCCGGAAGGTTCAATTGCATTCCCACGAGACCATCTGTGTGACCAGGAAGGTGATGAAGAGTAATTCCTTGACAAAAGTCGACGGTTCTCTCATCGAATTTCTTCCAATTCAACGATAGCTTTTCGTAATCAGCATTTGACGAGACATCAATCATAGCAAGAGAGTAGCTTACATCCAAATAATGTTTTAAATAGACCCCAACATCGGCACCAGTGGCAACAGACCAAAATGCCGAACGCAACTCTTTATCATGAACCCAAATCTCGACATCCCTTCTCTCCAGGAATTGATCCAATCCACCTGCATGATCCAAATGCAGGTGGCCCAGAATTCTATTGTTCGGTGAGTGTATCTTCTTAGCTCATCTGTCAAAGGCAGCCTACATTTTTTTGACATCTTCCAATTTGTGCCCTGTTGCTTCAATTGCTGCTTTCAATTCGTGTCTTGGTTCATACTTAATTCGTGCAAAAATATCGACTACTTGTGGACCCCAAACTTCAGGATAATCAACCCCTCATCCTGTTTCCCAAAGTATTACACCTTCGAAAGGGTGATCAATTAATACTGCATACACTGGTAGTTCTCTTCTCTTGTTCACGAACTTATCTCCCTCTGTAGACTTCAACGACGTGTTACCACCTCTTGTTACAAACCCCTCATCACATTCCAGCCATCCGAGCTCGAGTAAATATGCTCGCGTCCCTGGAGGACAGACATTGGAAACATGAGCAGGTACGGCGCCTGAATCGAGAGCTCGTTGTATTCCTGCCATTGTTCTATATGCGATCGGAGTTGTTGTTTGAAGAGTTGAATACTTAAATTTAACGTTATGATATTAGTATCTGATATAAATAGGATTTTTGAAGATTGAGGTCTGGTGGGGAGATCTCTATGAATTCTTATACCGGTGATCGATATGATCCACTCGACCCCGCTTTATGGAACCAGTGCGACCTTGTTTTTAGCTATCACATCTTACAATGCTTAACCTGGGACGACACAATTACAAATATTAGTTAGTACATTCAGGTAAGCATGTAAGCTGTGAGCTCAGGTGAGTGATGAGATGCTAGATGTGGGCTAAAAAAGAACAAAAAGAAACATTCTAGTTTGAGCTATTCCAAGCTGTAATTGGTACGTGGTTAAACAATATTCTACACACTTTCTCTCTATCGATGGATCGATTCCGCACATCATAAAAACGCCCGACGCCTCAAAATGTTGAACATGGTTTAAGTAAACTGACTAATTGGACCCAACTCAAGCCAAAAGATGATTTTCGAGAGAATTTGGTAAGTACAAAATACGCCCCCACTAATTACCCCTCCTCGAATTGATCACCCCGCATATCCCGGTAATGAAGTTAAATGATCATTAAAACAAGTTTCCGAGGTATCGTGGAAAGTCGTTTATTATATTGGCTGCTCACAGGATATTGGAATTATCCATCTTCAAATCCCTTATCAAACACTCAAACATCATACAAGCATCGAAGTCTTTCATGAAAATGACTCAAGAAACGATGAAAGCCGTGGTATTCCATGGAACTCTCGATGTTCGACTCGAAGATCGACCCATCCCAAAAATCGTGGATCAGACGGATGTAATAATCAAGGTCAAGTACTCAGCATTGTGTGGAAGGTAAGTGGACCTTGCATTGTAAACTTTTGGCCAGGAAGCTTGAAATTGATCGATTTTACAGCGAACTCCACGTTTTCAGGGGACATCAAGCTTCGAAGACAGGTTTCATCATGGGTCATGAGACCTCAGGTACGATCGTTTAATTAGGAAATGATGTAAAGGTATATAAGAAAGGCGACTTGATTGTCATGCCATTCACCGTGTCTTGTGGTGAATTCTTTTATTGTATAAGAGGGTACTCGTCGCGATGCGAAAAATGTTTGTTATTCGGATGTCCTTTACTAGATGGCGGTCAAGCCGAGTATATGAGAGTGCCATTGGCAGATGCAACAGCTGTAAAAGCTCCAGAGGGCATTGATGAGAAAAATCTAGTTTTGATGGCAGATATCTTCCCTACCGGATATTTTGCCGCTAGGAATGCTTTTGATGGAATGTCGCAAGAAACCATAAGCAATAGTGTTGTGGTTTTAATCGGGTGTGGACCGGTTGGTCTTTGTGCCTTGATCAATGCTTTGGAGTACAAACCAAAGATCGTGATAGCTATTGATCGTGTGGAGAGTCGGTTGGAATTGGCTAAAAAGTTGGGCGCAGAACCGTGGAACGATCAGACGAACAAAGAAGAATTAACGAAGCGAGTAAAAGAATTGACTGATGGAAGAGGTGCTGATTGCGTAATTGAGGGTGTCGGTCATGCAGATGCACTGAGAACTGGATTCGATCTGCTGCGGCCATGGGGAACAATCTCGAGCTTCGGTTAGTATATTTCTTTGGTTAAAAGGTCACCTTGTTAACAAACTGTGATTATAGGTGTGCAGCAAGAAGATATTCCTTGGTCAGGCATGGAGGCCTATGGCAAGAACGTGAAATCACAATTTGGACGATGTCCAGTTCGAAGTGTTTTCTCAGAAGCTATGGAGGTTCTTAAAAAGAGCCAAGATAAACTTTAGTAATTTTCTCCAATCCGATCCTGAAAACATCCTAGAGCATAGTTCTAATAAGATTCAGTTTCATGACTGATAAGATTATGCCCTTGAGTAAAGTCGTCGAAGGATATGATATCTTTAACAAAATGCAGGTTCACAAGGTAATATTTGAGCCAGGGCATTAAACTTCTTTCTACCCTTAAATTTCGTTTTGTTTTCTAAATCAACGATTACAATCAAGCGTAAAATCATATATGTGGTGAAGATAAAGATTAAATGATGATCGAATTCATGATCAATATTAGTCACAAATGTAGTTGAAAAATCTCAGAATTTTAGGCACTCAAAGTTTATAGAACCAAAATTTTTGATTGTGGAAATGATTATGATTATTTGTTCTACATTATCATTGGTTGAACATGAGTAGAGTTTCAGATACATTTTTTAAGCCAACCATCGACAGTTTCCTTCAATCATCCAAGGCAAACCTATTGACGAACCTGAAAGTCTTCAATCCGGCTTCAAACTCCTTGACAAGTGCACCCACACTCGTTGAATTACTATACACACCTGGTCCAGCAGAGATTGACGCAACATTTAATGCCGTTCTCGCATTTCCCAAAATTCCCACAGGCTTTCCCCAATTGTACGCATCCAACAAGATCTGACGAGGTCGGTCTGCTGGGAAGTACGTTGATTTTGAACCGTTTGTGAACAAAGTTTCGGCACCATCAGTTACGATGATACCATCAAATAGTGTCGCATCTGATGCACTATAGGTGGCATCCACTCCGTTCGTCAGGAGTTCCCCTATGATTTTGATATTTACCCCGGATGTCGAAAACGATGTTGCAAGATCGGCTGCTTGTGTTAGAGTTGCATTGTTCTTAACACTCACCAAGACTCCGATGTTGAGTGTTGCTATCGTTGGCAGCTCATTGCCAAATATGGTGACGAAGGCAGTCTTGTTATCATTGTAGTAAGTGTCATCTGCTTCAGGAACTGGTAGATTCAAGACCGAAGCGACACGTGCGGCAAGATCGTGTGAAACGCGATTCAATTGAATGAGGACATTTGATTTCACAACGCTAGATGTAAGTTGAGAAGTTTCGAATCGGATCGCGTTAATGAGGAATTGTTGTTCTGCCGGGATGAGAGAATTGTAGAATAGCCTGGCTTGAGACCAAACGTCTGAGAAAGTTGACGAGACCTCTCTTACTAGATTACCTGAGACGGTTCTCCCAGGAGCTGTGAAGAATCCTCTACCGATTGTTTGATTTGCTTGCTTTGGAGCCCCATCGTTGAGAGTATTTGGAGAATAAGCAGCAGTGTTAAGAGGGATATATTGTTGCGCCGCACCATCACGATTGTTGTTGTGAACAGGAACAATGGGGCGGTTGATAGGCAGTTGCTCGAAATTTGGTCCACCGTGTCGATTTAATTGTGTGTCGAGGTATGAAAATATCCGTCCTTGAAGAAGTGGATCATCCGTAAAATCAATACCACGCACGATGTGCCCTGGTTGGAACTAGATTACGATCAGCATGATGTTTCCCATAGTGTTTCCAATAGTCTCAACAGTAGAATGTCAATCAAAGCATTTGAATATTTCAAGTCTTTGGTTTTTGGAGGGCAATTCATAGCTTTGGCCACCCCAGTCTTTTAGGATGCAGGAAAATTTCTTACCATAACTTGCTCGGTTTCCGCGAAGTAATTTCTAGGGTTAGCATCCAATTTCATGACTCCAATTTTTTGCACTGGAACAAGCTCTTCAGAGAGGATCTTTGTGGGATCTAAAAGATCAAATCCAAACTTCAACACATCGTCTTCCTCCACAATTTGAATTCCGAGCTCCCATTCAGGGCCATTGCCGCTCTCAATAGCATCCCACAAATCTTTTCTGTGGAAGTCTGCGTTTTTTCCAGCAAGTACTTGAGCTTCCTCCCAGACCAAGCTTGCCTTTCCTTGCTTACTCTTCCAATGCCATTTGACTAGTTTGGAAGTACCAGCATCAGTGACCAAGCGAAATGTGTGAATACCAAACCCATCCATGTGGCGGAATGTTCTTGGAATTCCATTTCCGGCCATGGCCCAAAAGAGTGTATGTAGTGAGCTTGGTTGCTGACTAAAAAAGTCCCAAGCAGAATCGTGTGCTGTTGCTGCTTGAGGTATTTCGTTGTCCGGGGATGGCTTGACAGCGTGAATCAGATCAGGGAAGAGGATTGCATCTTGAATGAAGAAAACAGGAATGTTATTCCCAACAATATCTAAAATTTCGTAAGTTTTTCAGCATTACTGAGATAAGAACAATGTTTTATACCAAAATTTCCTTCATCAGTATAGAACCTAGTGGCAAAGCCATGGACGTCGCGTGCGGTATCAGCACTACTTCGACTTCCAGCAACAGTGGAGAATCGTACAAAAACAGGTGTTTCTTTGCCCTCTTGATTCAGAAAGCTAGCTGCCGTTATGTTGCTATAATTTCCATAACTTGTGAAAACACCATGTGCGCCTACACAAATGTCAATAATAATCTGCCAAGAGATATGATGCAGTGCTTACCGGCACCTCTTGCATGCACGGCACGTTCTGGTACCTTTGCAATCAGTTAGTAGAGCCATTGATTGTAGAGAAGTAAATACATACCCGTTCATGGTCGAAGTGTTGTATCTTTTGACGAAATATGAAATCTTCAAGTAGTGTCGGGCCCCTCACACCAGCTTTTAAACTAGTATCCTCTTGTATAGGCCCACCTGCATCGGTAGTGAAGTATGTATTGGTGTTATTTATTGTAAATTGATTTAAGAAGCTAGAGCTACTGGTTTGAGCATCGTTAGATTCGCGCTTTTGGGGTTGACTATCCATTCCGTATGGACATTGAGCTGCGACTAAGCCCACGAGGCTTAGGACTGTTGCCAAGTACATCTCGACGGAATTAATAACACAAGCTAGCTAGCTTTAGAAGAAAAACTAACTGTGTAAAAGTAGTGACATGATAAGTTGGGAAAGCCTTTTTATATGCAAAAAGTTCTGGCACTATTTCATAAGAGGTATTAGAATAATTGCAAGGTATGATGATCTTATTCCCTCCTCGATGGATCCATGAGAAATCAGATCACGAAAACCAAGCTTCCAGATTTTTAACCACACCCTAAGAATCACAAATCAATCGACAACAAGAAGCCGAGACATCACTATACCATGCAACTGTACGCAGGTGTTGCGTAGGTGTTGCTAAGGTTAATAAAACTATGCGTAGCACGAATTTCGAGAGCAAGCCAATGACCAAAGCGAATTAATTATCAATCGACTTTTCAAAGTGCATCTGCAGGGAACTGACAAGGAAATTCATGGAAGGTTTCTTGTGTGATGAAGAATGAAACATTCATGTCATGCAACCAATAATGCAGCCCACGATACTCGACTGTCGGGAACGTCAATCCTGGATCCAAGCAAATACATGATCGTTGATCTCTCGATCGGTACTTCCACTTAATCCTCAAATCCATGCCCCGGCAGATAAAAGGCTCCACAGACACCACGGTGTGGAAACCACATAATAAAGATCAACAGTTCGACGATTGGAGTGGCCAAGGGATTTTGCAACTATTCCAGACTATCACTATGGCACCATCTCAGATTGAATCATGTATAAATATTTGACGCGTGTTCACGGCGAAGCTTGTATGACAAGATGGAAAAGAAGGTAAATGGATTTCAAAGAATAACTCCAGAAGCAATGCATTATCTTCAAGGCCTGCTAAATGCGCGATGCAATCATTGACTCGGGCAACGTGAGAATTACGGAATAGGGTCTGAGGATTGGTCTCTGCTAGATGCTGGGAAGATATATATTCGACGTAAGTAACATGCCAGGTGAAGACAGGCTCATAGGCTCAAAAGAAGGCTCAACAACAGGTGGTGGTGGTATGTGGGTGTGCATAGAAGTAAAAATGGAATCATTTTTGATCCCCAGAAAATTGGCATGCAAACCACCTTGTCGTAGTACACAATTGGTCCCCACACGGTATTGTACTTTGTAAGCATTGATGTTCGAGACTTCAAGTTACTATCTTGTGTCATATTATCACAATGTATCTTGACAGTAGATAATTACGCATACCATTAAAGGAAGAGAATGAGCCAATGAAACTAGTCGCTCGCAGATTGAGCGACACCCAATGAAAATTTTATATAAGGGAATCATAAATGGTAGTTCGAAAGCTCTGCGGAAAAAGTCATTGGATTTGTGGAGCTCCGAGCTCATTCCCAGTAAAAAGATCGAAGATGGAGGTTGAGAATATATGAATACTGCTTGGCTTTCTTCATGAAATCGTCGTTTGTAAGCAAAAGATCATCAGATAGTCTCGAACACGGACGATTCTCAACAGGGGCCTCCACATCGATTATCGGTATTTGGATGTTCATCTGAAAGATTACGAACTCCATAAAACTAAGAGGGATAAATAATGTCGACGGAATTCATGTTAAATGCCATGTTGAACGTGTTGGTGAAATAAGATTACCGGGACAACCATGTTGTTATTACTGTAAGTAATAAATAAATCGTACCTTGTGTGATACACCGAGGTATAAAGTGGCCGCGTAACTATTTGAGAGTAAAAGTTACCGTTACCAAACGTAAAACAAGCGAATCAGTCTTAATTTTGGAAAGAATTGGAGTTTTCTTGCAGAGTGGTGCCATTGTGACATCTTGTTCTGACGCAAATCGGCAATACTAGAGGCAAGCCAAGTGTCAGGTAACGTTGAATATGCGGTAGGAAAGTGTCAACCGGCATGCTATCGACTCGGAGTCCGATAATCACCGGCAGGCATGTTGCCTATTCTGATGCACCCAAAGCTAGATGCAAATCTTCGACTTAAAAGTGGTTCGTTTACGCGTCCGTGATGATAAGACGGATGCTTATGGATGGGTTTCACAGAAATTCGAAAATCATTGAGAATTCGGGTATCAATTCTGATGACAAAAAGTCACCAAGATAGTTGAGGCCGAGAAAATGTTGGGGTATCATCTTCCATGACATTATTATGCTCCATACTTCCACTCCATATCTAACTTCCCCAAGCTCTTATACATTGTTTATTTGTTTGTTTGTTTGCTTGTTTGCTTGTTTCGCTCGAGGGGTGGACTGCAGAAATGGCAATTTGGTTGGATATCATTTCCACCTTCACAGCTAGGCAGCGCGATTCAGAGCCATATGCCAGAAGACTTTGACTGATGTCGAAGACAGAAGTCGAGATATATGTGATGCTCGTTAATATTTCTGTGTTGAGCTTGGAGCCTCAGTTTGACTGTACCGTAGTCGCACAATAAGCCAGTCAATTCGCAAGGAGTCCACTTGATTGCAGTGTGTTCAAGATCGAGCGAAGAATGTAGCGAATGCTGAAAAGTGATAATCCTAAGAAGAGGAAGTTAATGTTGATCAAAAGTAAGTAGGATACTAGGCAAGCTCACAATTTGCCAAAGAGTGTGAAACTGTTGCCAATGATGTGCCAGTCCAACTTCCATATCAAGGATATGATCATCGATAGTTCAATGGTTCGATACGTTAGTTTATGTCAAGTTGACAATGTCGATGTTGAATGAATTGCGCATCATTGACTCGAGAAGAGTATCGAAGAGGGTGGAAATTCATTTTACTGTATATGATTATCGTTGTTTCCTTAGGTACTAGGTAGGCAGATTAGAATGATTTGGTAAGCTTACCTAGGTTGTTACTAGGTAGTATTGCCACTATTGAACAACCAGTAGTTGATATACCTAGGTATCTGGTACCTTACTTTTGAATTTATGGAGTTTTGAAGTATACTCAATACCGGTATATACGTAGGTAAGTGTTTTTGGCTTTTGGCTTTTGGTTTTTGGTTTTCAATGAAGGATTCTTTTTGAATGACTTGGCGGACAGTACTGATAGCTTTCTTGGTCAATACGGCATGAAATTACCTCGCGAGTCTCAGGGCCATGGTACGTACGGGCCTTTCCATTAACCAAATGTTTTTATGGTGAGAATGGAGAAGATTGAAAATAATCCTGTCACAACACTCGATGTTGGCAGAAATTTTCCACTTCGCTACTTTCTTCGCTGTATTTTTCGCAGGAATTCTCCTTGTTCCTTTTTTTGAACCCGCTTCCTTACATTCTCTCACGATAAGGTTCGGTCGGATATACTTTTACTCCATACGACTACCAGCGCAATACTACATGGGCACGTGCTAGGCCTTATTCTGCCGCTTTGCACTAATTCCCCTCGTTCCCCGGCCTTTTCCAACCCCACATTTCCACATTCCCGCACTCCCCCGTTCATTTTCATTACCACACTCGAACCACATACTACCTCCCTAGGCACCTAGTAGGTATTCACACAAATTTGTTCGCTGAAACTTTTACTCACAATTCCCCAACATACCCACGTTCCACGTTCCACCTTCCACCTACTACATGATATCAGGTACTTCACTGCACTTTTACAAGTACAGTATACTTCAACATCACATGCTTCTCTTAAGAACATTGGCCTGCTGATCATTTCTACATTCATCACTATGTTTCCGTCCAAAGTATATGTCATCACTTCTTGCATACATTTCGGCCCTTTTGTACATGCTCTATTTTGAAGGTGTCAATCTTCTATCCGCAGCTAACAAGGACTCGCAACATCACATCCTTTAATCTCGTAAGTCTTATTTTGCTTTCATGACGTGGATCTATTTAATACGGGATCTTTTCTTGAGCGGGGTTGGCGAAAGGCGGAGTGCGGAGGAGAGATGGTTATATTATATAAACTCACTCAATTGCTCTCTGGAAGCTATTATCACCTCTTTTCTGTCTCAGCCATCAACTTCTCCAAAATACTTTGGCCTATGGACTATTTTGTTTCTGTTTCTTATTATTGTCTTTTTTTATCACTACCTTAAACCTGTCCGAGGAACAATGGGGGTTAGGCTTGGTATCATAATTGCTGCCTTTGCCACAGCAATTCTTCACACAGCACTTGCACAAAGTCCAACACCTTCACACTCAAATACCACCACAAGTTATCGTTCCGTCTTTACACTTCCCGCTTCGGTTGACGTGAGCGCACCTGTTATCCCAAATATCCGAGATCCGCAAGCGGTCAATCCGCAAGATGTATGTCCGGGCTATACGGCATCAAATATCAAGCGAACTAATCACGGATTGACGGCATTTTTATCATTAGCTGGTGATGCCTGCAATGTTTATGGAACAGATGTAGATTTCCTCAATCTGACAGTAGAATACCAATCGAAAGATCGTCTTCATGTGGAGATTGTTCCTACTTATGTTGGACCTTCGAACATCTCTTGGTTTATTCTCCCAGAGTCTCTTGTAGAGAAACCCTCCATTGATGCCGATGCGAACTCTACCACTCTGGATAGTGACCTTAGCTTTTTATGGAGCAATGATCCAACCTTCTCGTTTTCAATCTCTCGTCAATCCACAGGCGATATTCTCTTCTCTACCAATGGCACTAAATTGATTTACGAAAACCAATTCATCGAATTTGCTAGTTCCCTGCCAGAAAATTACAATCTTTACGGCTTGGGAGAATCCATCCATGGATTCCGTATGGGCAATAACTTTACTCGTACTTTCTGGGCCGCTGATGTTGGTGATAACATCGACGCAAACATTTATGGCAACCATGGAATTTATCTCGACACAAGATACTACGAAGTTGATGCAAGTACAGGAAACATGACATACGTCGCAAATGCAACGAATGTCACCGCAGACTATGTTTCTTACACTCATGGTGTCTATCAACGAAATGCCCATGGCCAGGAAGTCTTGATGAAACCATCAAACATAACGTGGAGAACTCTCGGTGGTAGTATTGATCTATATTTCTATGCTGGCCCAACACAAGAAAAGGTTACCAAAGCACATCTAATGAGTGCAATTGGACTCCCAGCGATGCAACAATATTTTACCTTCGGATATCACCAATGTCGATGGGGTTACGCAAACTGGACTCAACTCGGCAAAGTAGTAGACAATTTCGCAAATTTTGGCCTCCCATTAGAAACGATCTGGTTGGATATTGATTACATGAATCAATACCGTGACTTTGAAGTTGACGAAGTCAGATTTGGATATTCTGAAGGTGCTGAATTCTTTTCGAAACTTCACGATAATGGACAACATCTTGTTCCAATTGTTGACTCTGCAATCTACATCCCTAATCCGGAGAATGAAACTGATGCATACCCTCCTTTCAACCGTGGCAATGAAACTGACAGTTTCATGTTGATCCCTGATGGCAGTTTGTACGTAGGAAGTGTATGGCCTGGGTACACGGTCTTTCCTGATTGGATTGGATCTGTGTTAAATGGTACTGGTGCACACCAATGGTGGTCAGACGAGCTGACCGCATGGCATTCAAATTTTTCATTCGATGGCATTTGGATTGACATGAGTGAAGTATCTTCTTTTTGTGTTGGATCATGCGGTAGCAATAATCTCACTCTCAATCCCGTCCATCCACCGTTCCTTCTACCTGGTGAACCAGGGAATGTCGACTTTATCTACCCAGAAGGATTTAATCTTACCAATGCCACTGAAGCGGCAGCTGCATCTTCTGCTTCTGCCAGTCAGTCCTCGGCTTACGCTACATCAACCGCTTCATCATCGTCCTCATCCACGAGTTACATCCGCATAACACCAACACCAGGAGTCCGCGATACAATTTACCCTCCTTACACCATCAACAATTTCTTAGGTTCATTAGATGTTCACGCTGTGTCACCAAACGCAACACATCATGGTGGGACTCAAGAATACGACTATCATAATTTGTTCGGCCACCAAATTTTGAATGCAACTTATCATGCTCTCCTCAATGTTTCTCCATCCAAACGACCATTTATCATTGGTCGTTCTACATTTGCAGGATCTGGAAAATGGGCCGGACATTGGGGTGGCGATAATTACTCCCTGTGGGCTTACATGTTCTTCTCAATCCCCCAAGCTCTGTCGTTCTCTTTATTTGGGATTCCTATGTTTGGCGCAGATACATGTGGCTTCTCTGGAAATTCTGATGAGGAACTTTGCAATCGCTGGATGCAACTCTCTGCCTTTTTTCCCTTTTACCGTAATCATAATACTTTGGCCGCTCCCTCCCAAGAACCTTATGTGTGGGCATCCGTCATCGATGCAACCAAGGCAGCCACTACAATCAGATATACTCTCTTACCATACATCTATACTACATTCTACCTGGCTCATTCCACTGGCTCAGCCGTGATGCGCGCTCTTGCCTGGGAATTTCCTAATGACCCCACTCTAGCGTCTGCGGATCGACAATTCTTACTCGGCCCAAATATCATGGTGACACCCGTGTTAGAGCAAGGCGCTACTACAGTCGACGGTGTATTCCCTGGATCTGGAAAAGGGCAGGTCTGGTATGATTGGTATAATCAATCTGCTATCACTTCATCTCCCGGTCAAAACGTCACAATTGATGCACCACTTGGGCATATTCCAGTTTACATTCGGGGTGGCGCCATTCTTCCAATTCAAGAGCCTGCATTGACGACTCGTGAATGTAGAGATAATCCATGGGGCTTGTTAGTTGCATCCAGCCTAGAAGGAACCGCTAGTGGTGAACTTTACCTAGATGATGGAGAATCTGTGGCTCCAAACGCTACTCTTTGGGCTGATTTCTCAATGATGCAGAATTCACTTTATGCATCAGGCCGAGGTAGTTATGTTGATAATAATCCACTTGCAAATATCACCATCATGGGTATCTCGACAAGTATTAACACTGTTACATTGAATGGTGCTAGTCTGACCAGTGGATGGACGTATAATTCTACTAGCCAAGTACTCGACATCAAGGGATTATCTAATATCACCAGTGATGGAGCATGGAGCAGTGATTGGGTGTTGAGGTGGGCTTGAGGTAAACTCTTTTTGAGGGTGGAAAAGTCATATCAAAGCGGAAAGAAGTTTCGATCAACACTTGATGTCGAAGTGATGCAATGAATAATGAATTGGAGAGTAGTTCTTTTGTAGACTTTAGATCCAGAAATCATGAAATAATGGCATTATACTTTCGAACTCAAATCGGTGAATACCGAGAGAGAAACAAAACAGACATTCATCATCTTAGAGGTCCAAGCTGCGGTTAATCTGTGACCTGATCAAAAATGAAAGCCATGTTGAACAATGAGATCGACTTCCCTGACACTATACATAGGATCTCATTCTTCAGAGCTTACTGATGTATGCTTCTGGCAGCACTCAAATCGTGCTTGCTACTGGAATCTTTTGAGGGGTCGAAATCTACTCAAGTAACAAATGGAGACTCAGTACTGAATATTAATATTTCTCTTAATTACAAGTGCGCCTTAAACCATATACATGCGAGCATTGCCGACATCATATTCGATGACACCATTCTAGAGATTACTCATTGCTACATATGTGAAATATCCTTTTCTCAAACTTACACACTGCGCACTGCCTGGTGCATTTTTCCTTCAAGCCGATGTCTGCCGTAAGTAAATTTTATAAGCGAATAGTCGCCGGAACTCGCTCGCTACTATGCTTGATCGTCGCCGGTATCCTACCCTTCATCGGGATTCTTTCTCCAATGTTTCTCCCTTCCTCTCCACTTCCACCCTTGATCGCTTTATTGTCCACAAACTTTCCCTTAGTCTTCAACACCAATATCGTAAAATAAGACATGGGGACCAGCCCCGCCAAAAGTCCATAAACAATCTCACCACCTTTCGCGTTTCTTGCCAATTGTAATCCCAAGCCACCACAGATAATTCCCAAAATGAGTAAAGAACGGCCATACCAAATATGTACATACCCCAGAAATCCTCTAACGTGTTGTTTTCGGTAACCGAGGTGATGGATGAGGCCCATGATAGCTTGAATAATTAAGAGTACAAAGAGAGCTAGACCAGAGCTTGTATGGGTTTTGCCATGATTCTTGAAAAGCTATTATACGTCAGTTATCACATTGTGAGTCTGAACATTGAATCTCAAGACTCAATAAGAAATCAATGAATTCAATGTTGGATGTACGAAAATACATACATAATCCTTGGACACCGCCAATTTCACACCTAATGCGAAACCAGCAATCAGCATCACCAAACTGAATGTCTGAAAGGCTGCGTGAATCCACTATTTTCCAAACATAGTCATGAGTATTGCCCCTAGCGGGAAGAGAATAATCATGGTAATACTCATTATAGTGCCATGGGCAACACTATAGGCGTTGAGTGTGGAGGCCGATATTCCATGCTCTTCACTTCCACTTCCCGACATGGGTGTAGTTGTACCATTAGATAGAAATGGGTTCCCATCCGATCCAATTACAGCAGTTGTGAGGTCATAGGTAAATTGACGGTAGCTGCTATCGTCGTGTTGGTTTATAGTATACGAAGTCGAAGTGCTGTCGATCGAAGAGCCCAAGTGCCAAGCTGCTATCCATGGTAAAGCGGGGGATGTTGTGGATGGAAGAGGGCATTTCGTACCTAATTTGATGCCCATCAGCTTACACAGAACTGGTCATTGATAAATTTTCCGTATCAATAATGTTAGATTGTTCCCGAAGCTCAGAAATAACTAAAGTCTCCGGGTACCATAGCATAACCTACAGAGAATATTCGCTGTCATCACTCCTCCGGCAACTCCACTACCGGCAAGCAATTGCACCTGGCTTCCTGGTCCTCCAGTAACTTTTGGCTCTACATGACCTTGTCCTCCAGCCCTCGCACTAATGGTGACGTTTCCCTTGCCATCGCTATACATTATATACATGTATGCACCGGCCATGGTGCGCCCAATACCTAGTGCAGCCCATTGATATGTATCTGGTGCGCTGAGCTGGAAATATATATTTCCGGTGCCAGCCGAAACCGTTGTCGGAGAAATACCCAGGGAATAGACTGGACCATCTGAAGGAGCAAAGATCGCGAGGGCAGAGACTGTGAATTTTTATTAGTTGTTACTTTGATGGCGGTAGTGGTGTCTTTTAAGTATCGGGGTTGCGCTTAATCTTACCGCATCCGAAGTCCCTGAGTTCGCTGAGCACAGCAAAACTTATCGCAATATTAGGAAACTTCATTTTAACAAAAACTCAATACGATGAAACGAACACTATGAATGCATGTTGAATGGAAATCTCTCTACAGATCATTCAAAAATGACATAAACTGCATGTTAGCAAAATTTGTTCACTAAGATTTGAGGTTCAGGTAGAATATATACGAACATCCTCTGCTTATCATGGTCCATTGTTCTTATATAAAATGTGGCTTACTGCGCCCGTTCAACATTTGCGCCTATTCACACAGATTGGGTGGTCGAAGCCAATTATGTCTTGATGATGACCACTTGTAATAGAGAAATAAAATCAAAAAATAAGCTGGGGTCATTCAAATATCGTATTAGGGGGTAGTTCTCCGTATCAGTACCATTTATGCTTATAGCAATAAAGGCGTCCCACTCCACATCAGGATAATCATCCGAATTTCGTAGATCCTGGAAGAATCATTCATCTATTTTGATACGAAGGTTGACTTCTGAAGTTGTGGATGTGTTCTTGTTGCAACGATGAATATTATACAAGCATCATTTCATTGGTTGTAATAATTGATGAAGGGGCGAACATTTACAGTATGTTGTTCGATGAATCGACATCCCAATATCCAGAATCCAGATGATGACTGTCTGTTCTGCCTTTTTTCTTCCATCTTTCAACGTTTAAGTCTCCGTGTTCTCGTATCCTTACATGGATGGTCTCTTTCTGGTCCTTTCGTAGGGCTATCATGGTTCATCAATATGGAAGGGTGAACACAAGATGAGTTAGTCATGATTGTAAATGTTGATGAGGGTTGAGTATTAGAATAATGGACATCAATGTGACAGTATTCATCGGAACTGACCAGCATGCATATCACGTAAAACGGACTCGGACTCTGGGAATTTGTTCCATGTATGCCTTTCATGGATCTTCTTCGATGGAACGATTGACAACGAATTGGTTGAAATATAAGTATAATATATTAGTCCTTGACTTGAGGTTCAGAAAGAGTGGCCAACGCCTTATGTTCCATCAACATGCAGTCATTTCTGTGGGCAACCTTGGAATATTAAGGTTAACCTTAAGGCCGGTTCGAGGCAGGCTATCGTTGGCTTAGCTAGTGCCATATATTCTACCGAGGCCGATATGGACCATTTTGCCAATACACTAAAAATAGAATTCTGCCTGAGCTAAAAGCATATTTAGTATTTCGTAGTATGATTTTTATTATTTTAAATTAAAA
>PQXJ01000529.1:0-23625 GCA_004786225.1 Botryotinia narcissicola | reverse complement strand
CCAGTAATAGAAGATACCCTTTCAATAAAATCAACAGAAATATTAGAAATTCAGACTTCGCAATCCATAAGGGAATCTATATAATATTGCTATTATTGTCTTAGAAATTGAGATAAATAAATGATATTAGAACTATATTATAACAATTTATTTCTAAGTCTTATAATTTCGTTTTATAGTTCTTTCATTATTAGTGTTTACTCTTTCTAATCTAAAAAAAAAGATTCGGATTTACTATCCTTGAGAGTTAATATTTCAATTGAGGAATTGTTTCTACACTCTTTGCTCTTTCTATATTTATCTATATTTACACCAAAATTATAAGAATTATTATTATTATTCTATTGAAATTGATTATTATCAAATATAGAAGCTCGATCAATGAATAAGCAATATAAGCCTTTTAAAGCAAAGGAATTGTAGCCCAAATTAGATAATATAGAAGATATAATAGTGGTACTTATAACTCAATATATTTAAAAAAATATCTTTATTAAATCTTAGTTGGAATAGATCTTCTTTATATAAGTAATATCGAATTATATAATTCACTTAAAAAGGTATTAAGTTATAAGATATTATTTAGACAGCCACCAAATGGCTGTGCGATTATATAATGAGTTGTAAATAATATAACACTTTACCTTAAAAGAACTGCGAGAGCAGGGTACAATTTATCCTTAGAATCTACAATTATAGAATCAGGAGCAAAGCGCTCGTAGAGCGCACCTATATACTAGCTATGTACACGTGATCGTGCATGTGCGCAAGCGCGCACGTGAGCGATCGCAACTGCGATTGGGTGCGATGCGTGACAAACAAGGGTATTCACTTCAAAGGAATGACTTCAATATAATGGCTACTATATCAAAGGAATTAAGCGAATGCGAAAAAGACTAGCTTTTTCAATAATATCTATATAAGGCCTATTACTTTCCTATTTAGCTAGCTCTTTAAATAAAATACAATTAGATATACAGGATCTACGAATACGTGGGTGCTACGTCTTCCGTATCCTTCTCGAACTAATAGTTCCCCATAAATTGCGTTGAATCAATGTATTTATATTGATGTAGAGGAGCTAAAGAAAGTGTAGTGTGTCTCATATCGACTATTAATAGATAATGATGTTAAAAAGGATTCAAATATGTGACAGAAAATGAGACGAGAAAAGAATCTTGCGTTCTATGAGGTCAATAATTGGTGTGAGATAAATCAACTGGCTGGTATTCTAAGCCTTCGAAGTAATTTCCAGATCCCCCTACGCAGACAGCGAGGAGGACTTTATTGCATAATCGATTCAGACACGCAGTGGCTGCTGTAAAACTGCTTGGCGCCGTTCGATGATGGGCTCCTTCATGAATGGGCTGCGAGATCTGATCTGTTTACCCCATTCGAAGACCGCGAATGGGGTAGCAACAAGGGCTAAAGACAAGAACGCGAGAAGTGAGCTAGCCCATTGAAATCTGAGATCCGTGTACATAGATGATGAAGCAAGTGGAATAAACGCGAGAGCGACGTTTTCGACCAGGCCAACAGCTCCGAGAGCGCTTGCTGCATACTTGCTAAAAGCATCGACAAGATAATTCGCATTGCTTACTATGATGGCGGTTGTTCCAAAGCCCACCATTGCCAGTCCAATGGTGGGTACCATCCAATGTATGATAGAAACTGATGTCCACCCATACAAGAACATTCCACCTGTCACACCCAAGAAGCCTCCAATGACTGATGGATACAATCTAGCCTCAGGGATAGGTGTACCAGGAACTTCGGTATTTCGTACAGCGGAATCGTAGTACCAGCGATTGGTGTACATACAAAGTGCACATCCAAATACCTCACCGACAGCAATAGCAATAGCAACTTGAACATATCCTGCTTGTAGGGAGTTCCAACCATAGAGTTGTCCATAAACCTGCTCGACAGATTGAGTAAAGAGATAGATGGTTCCAAGACTAAATGCAGCCCAAAGAGTAGCCACAAAAACCACGGATTCCGTGAAAAGCATATACAAGGGCCGTTGCACGCTATTGATGACAACTCGATGCAATGGTATTCGATGTAGCTCTTCTTCCGTGTATGCTTCCTTTCCTTCCCAACGTAGTTGTTTAGCCTTGGCAAGCAATATAGCCGATCCGCGGCTTTCAGGGAGGCCGATGACGAAGATTGGGAAAAAGACGGCGGTCCAAATTAATTCAATATTACCTATCCAGCGCCAAGAAAGATATTGAAGTATGGCAGAACCAATCACTGGGCCCAGACTTGTTGAAACAAGATACGTTGTGACATAGAGACTTATGGGTACACTCCTAGCTCGATCGTCTTGAAAAACATTCGATATTATACCCGCGACGGCGTTGCTTAGCAGTTGAACACAGCCTCCGCTAAAAAACCGAACCACTATGAGGGTTGTAAAATTTCGAGCCAAACCGATGGGGACAAGGGAGCAGATGAAAAAAAAGTAGATGATGAGAAAAACGGGCCGAATTCCGAAATCTTCCATGACAGGAAACAAGATGAGCGAAAATAAAGAACCCCCTACTCCCCAAGACGCAATCGGCCATTATGAATTAGGGAATTTCGCGTCAGAGATCCCAAATTGTCTATTGATGGGATTGTGGGCAACTGAGATGATGGTACCATTCGTAGACGAGATAAAGCTGGCAAAAAGTGCTAATGCAATCACCATCAATTTTTTCTTTAGGGGCCAGTTGAATGGATCTTGAGGATCATCTGGTCCGTCCCATGTGACGAGTATCCGATCTGGATTATCATTTAATGCTGCCTTTGAATTAGTCTTGATGAATTGAAGAAATTTCGGAAATGTTAAACAAACGTTGTGGAGGAGATTTCGGTGCCGCATTTCAAGCAGCTTTCAGATCGTCCATTATGATGGTAAAAAGTAATCTTAGTTGGCGATAAGACACGCGAGATCAAGCAATCTTCTTTCTCTTTAGACCAAGTCACTGTGACTTCCAAGCACTAGGTAAAAGAATTAAGTTGCTCAATTTGAGATCTCGGTTTAAGTGTATGAGAAGTGTCTACTAGGCAGAGAGAGTACTGGATTGATTACACGAAGTGGATGTGAGTTGTATATCGAGCCGACAAGAGCTAGTCAAAATTAGTGGTAATGGTGAGGTTACATCGCCTTGATAGATAGACAACTAGAATACTGAATGGGGCAAACAATCTAGGCATTTCCCTGCCTGCCTGCCTGCCTGCCTGCCTCCTCCTATCTTCCGCGTACCATAGACGTAAGGGCTTGATTCCTTATCTGCAAAGTGTACCATTTGATTTGAGATGATTTACAATCTTTGTTCCATTTCAAGCTTTACACTATCTATTCTAGTATATAATCCGATTCATTCGTAGTATCAGCTATAATTAGATCAGATCAATTATGAATTGCTACTATCAATCCGATTCATTACTCTAGATCAGTTGATGCCAAGAGGACCCAGCGTCTTATCCGGTTTCCCCATCAGCCCTACATAACTTTACATTCTGCCAGCTATGGTGTATTGACTCGGTTGAGTCGGCGCGAGAAAAGCAGGAGGTGGGCATAGTGGGGTAACGACTCTGCATCGTGATTTCGTATTGTACTAGTGATTAGTGGCGCTGCAAAAAAATAGGCTCTATGTAATCGAAAAACAGGCGGAATTCGAGTACTCTTTGAAAAGACTTCTTTAATAGATTCTAATTCCATTTCAAATTAAGTATTGAAATTTGAAAAAAGTAACGAAAATTTGAGCTTCCTTTATATCTATCTACAAAGAAGACCATGCATATTTGATTTAATGTTAAAAAGATATTCAAATTGTTAAAGTCCTTTCAGATGGTATTCATTTTTCGCCTCTTTCTTCGGTTACGGAGAGATAGGGTCCATTTTTGATTACTACCCGAGCTACCTTTTGGGCCCACAAGATTGATGGAGCACGATTTTATGGGGTTTTAAGAGAACGAGAGCTGCATTAAACCGCGACTAACTGGGTATGTGGGGCTCTTTAATTACTTCAATCTTCTAATATAACTACAGATGGTGGCGGAGTTCGTGGGCTTTCTACGCTTCTCATCATCAAAGCATTGATGACAGAAGTGAACGCGGAACGAGTGAAGGATAGGCAGTCTACTGTAAAGCCGTTTGAGCTTTTCGATTTGATCGGTGGAACGAATATACGAGGGCGAGTTCTTTTGTACTGCCGGGAGGTTTAACTAAACTTATAAGTATTATTGCTATCATGCTTGGACGTCTTGAAATGGATATCAGTGATCGCATCTACTACATACGAGCATGTTCAGAAAGAGTTTCGAAAATAAAGTCTTGCCTTTGAATCGATAGGGAAAGATCAAAGGCCCATTCGATTCCAAAGTTCTTGGAGAATGTATTCGAAGATTCTCAAGGATATTGGCATGTCGGAAACAGAACCTCTTAATGACGGAAAGAGGAGACGTAAAGTGTACGGTTTTCTCTAATCTGAAGGTATTTCTCTAACCTTGACATATGATAGAGTTGTTTGTACCAAAAGCTTTGAGTTTTCAGCGACTACACTTTTGCGATCTTATAATTCGGATAATGAACTTAACAGTATCAGAGCTATAACCTGCAAGGCTGTACGTGCAAAATCTGCAGCAACTACTTTTTCTGATCCCCTCACAGTTGAGACTGAAGTGCGAAAGTTCGTGGATGAAGGTTTAGGGGCGATCAATTCATTTGAGCAAATATAGAATGAAGCTTAGAAAATACCCTGTGGTGGCAGAATCCGTGGTTAACGAAGTGATCCTTTCATAATTGCCATAAATTCTATAATACCTTTATCATATATTGAATAAATCGTTTTTAAAGTATTAATATAATTAGTTTAAAAATATATATCTTATAAAGCTTATTCTAATCAATAGGATCTTAGTGAAATTCTTCAATTTGAAAAGCTATTAAGTTTTAGCCTAAGGCAATCATTTTCAGATCAAAATATCTATATATATTCAAATTAGATTGTTTTCTTATTTGTTTAATACATTCTATATTATATGGCATAATGGTAAAGCTTTTGATTGAAGAATAAATTGAAAGTGAGTAGTAAGGAGTAAGATTCCTCCCCTTTGAACTTTCGGTTAACACCTTTTATCTACCCATTAGCTCCTGTGTTAATTCCCCCTTTCTCCTTTTTAACTTTAGTTCATCTCTTTGATCTCCCTTTAGTTTGTATGTTTATTCCCTTTTGTATATCTTTTCTACAATTCTAATATTCGAAAATCTCGAAATCCCTAAGGCTCTTTAGGGCTCTTTTTTTCTTTTTTTCTATTGAAATTCAATAATAAATGGGTTGCAAAAAGAACCGATTTGATTCGTTAATGACAAAGAGTTTTATTCGTTATTAATGAATATATATATCAATATCGTAATGTACGAAATAGAAATTTGTATGGTAATTTATATTGAATTTCTCTTCATCCGGAATATTAACTTTGCCACCACAGGGATATGGTGTTCTAATGAAAATATAGAACTTGGCATATTGCTGAAATGTTTATATTAATTGGCATTAGTACTCTGGGAACAAAGCTAATTACTAAAAGGTTCTTGAAGTTTTTCTTCTAAAACTCTAATAAATATTACTACTTGGACAAAAAATACTACAAAGATCTTTATTGTTGGTTTGAGAAGGATACGGAAGACGTAGCACCCACGTATTCGTAGGTCCTGTATGTCTAATTGTATTCTATCTAAAGAGCTAGCTAAATGGGAAAGTAGTAGGCCTTATATAGATATTATTGAAAGAGCTAGTCTTTTTCGCATTCGCTTAATTCCTTTGATATAGTAGCCATTATATTGAAGTCATTCCTTTGAAGTGAATACCCTTGTTCACACAGTAAAAACCATAATCAATAAAAAAGCTAATAATATTTTTCAAAAATAATCTAAAATCTTCGATCTAATTCTAAGCAAACATAAAACTATACTCTTCAAACTTCTTAAAAATCTGATAAATCTTCCACTTGCTATCATTCAAACTACTTCATACATCCAGAAACCCAAAATACCCATTCAGCACTATCTAACATTTTTTTGAATCTCAGCAATCTGGCCTTCTAAATCGAGAAATTAAAGACGTGTATCAATCTGGTGTACGAAATGCTGTGATGCTGAATTGGCTTATTTCAATGAGAAAGATTGCAGAAGAAAGCCCTTGGAGTGAGAGAATCCTTGATATCATTGATTTGTTCTTAAGTCTAAAGTGACTACCCACTAAAGAAGGTTAAATGAATGTGATGTGAAAGTTTGACAAAAGAATACTTATTATTAAAGACTATAAATAAAAGTTCTATAGGCCTGATACTTGAGAAGAAAGTGAGTGAATGAAGTAAGCCATCCAACTCGTTTTAATCCTTCGTTTCCCTTTCACAATCTGAATTCAAGTACAAACTCGAAATTCATGAATTTCTTTCTCCCTATGCGTCAGAAAACCCCGAGACATTCCTCACTTCATATCAAAGATTCTCCATAAGCCCGCAATCGGATTGATAGTCGCTTGTCTATACAAATCCTTCTTGAAAATGTCCTCTCCCAACTTCAAATGTTCAAAATTTCTCATCTGCCAGGATTTCACCGCCATCATTCCTTGCAATGCCTCTGGCGAAGTATCTCCCAGCAAAATCCTTCTCTCTTCTTCCGCTTTTGCTTGTCGTTGCATTTGCAACTGCATCTGTTGCCAGTTGTTATAATAGGCTTGATCGTAATCCAAATTGGCGTATAAAAGATCAGGAGCAAAATTTTGTGTCGCAGGTATTGCAAGTCCATAGGAAAACTGCGGATTGGAGGAAGGATCCATTGCGTATCCAGTGCTGTACTGTGCGTTCATATATTGATTTCCAGCAAAAGGATCATGAGCATTGTTCAATACTTGGAAATTTGTGCCCATTCCAAAGTCCTGACCCCAACAACTCAATTCCAATGGATTAATATTCTTCGTGTTTGCTCTCAAAACTTCCAACATCATTCCATATCCTCCGTGTCTTATTTGAGTTATTCTCTCTTGCCATTCCACACCCCAAATTCTCTCTTTATAGGGTGATGGGACCGCTACCATCATATCTATGAATACAACTGCTGATATCGCAAGGGAACATGCGGAAAGAAATGAAGGTAGCCAATCACGTCGAGAACGAAAGTCGGAGGGAGCGAGTGCGAGGTTCTGATATTCTTTGAAAGCTCTACGCATCGTGCTGCGTGTGGTGCGGATCTTTTCAAGGAGATTTAGAACTGGAATTGGAGCTGGCGGCATCGTTGTTGTGATGAAGCATTTGTATAATTCGCAGCATTCGATCAAAATCCTGCAAGAAGCTTCCAGAGATTTGTTCTACATGTGAACAGGTCAGAAAACTTTCCTGGAATAATATGGACAAAAGTACTAACAGGTTGGAGAATAGATTCTTGGTATGTTTGAGCTATGGCCATTAGATCTGAGTATTTCTCGTCGAAGACTCCGGTTGAACGAGCCTGTTCTTGTGCTAAAACGAAATGATCTCTGAATACGGTATTGTCAAAATCATGATCGAATGCTTTTTCGGCCCTCTCAGCCGAAAACATACGCCAAGTTTTGGTTTTTAGTGTGTTTCGAGGAATGGCGCGGAGGTTTTCTTCCACGTGTGCTAAGGCTTGATTAGATACTGTATGTTCTAAGGATGATTGAAAGGGAAGCCGAACATGGTAATAGATATAAGACTAGGCTTTCCAAATTTTCTGTCCTCGTCCCTTGAGTGCTTGGAGCGACATTGAAGTTGGATACTCGGATGCAAGAATCACAAAATCCTGATATCAGGTGCTGCCGTGTAGTAAAGTCAGTCGAAGTTCAACAAGAGACGTTCTTCACAATCAATATGTGGGTGCTGCGAACGAAAGATAGGACTTACGTTTGTATTATGCTTGCGGCATCTCCAGCAAAGCGAAGCATCACTTTCCCACCATTCGGAGCCAAATGAAGGTTTTGAAGAAGCAGAAGAAGTGAATTCGCGCCGACGCTTGGCATTTGCGACCTTTCTTGGACGTGATGAGTTAAGACCCGGCGACGGGGAAGGGCTGAAAGATTGTTTTCGTTTTCCTTTAGATAACGAGGGCGGTGGTACTGGACCTAATTGAATTTCCAATGGTTGCGAAAACACATCAACATCACCGTACAGGAATGGGTCATTTACAACTGCCAGAGTTCTGGGATGTCTCGTAGAAGGTTGATAAGAAATCGGTCTTGATAAAGGAGATTAGCCAGACATTCGTATACCTAGGTGATGAGATACTGACTGTGCATTTTGGACTTGTTGTTCAGGATAGTGAGAATGTGCAGGAGGTTGTCGAAGAGGTAGTAGCTCATCCGGTGCGGATTGTTGAGGATGCCTCGATTGGGTCTTGATAGATTGATGAGCAGTATCTCTCTGTGTGGGTACTGGTGCTAAGTATTTGAGCGCCTCTGGTAATTGCTGAGGCTTGGGTTTTTTCGTTACATCTGTAGTTTTGTTGATGTTATGTGAACCGTCTAGCAGATCTAATAAAGATTCGTCGGTCACGGAGGATCGTTCCAAGCTATTAGGATCACGAGATGATCTCGATGTGTCGGATACATACTGACTCTCCAGAGTGTTCGACGGTAGTGGTACTATGTATCCGGAGTCAGAGTCGCTATAGCTGTTATCGTAATTCCATTGTTCAATCGTGTCGATGATATTCTGTTGAATTGGACCTTGGAATTCTGAGTAGTCGGTGCCAGGAGCGGGGGCGGGGATGAAAGAGTATTCATAAGGCTCGGATCGGCCTGGTCTTTGTCGGCTTCCTTCACTCATAATTTGAAGCCGATATTGGTATGGAATTGATCAATAAAATGTCAATCGTACCAGAGAACCGGCTCATGGCTTCATTTAACTACTTTACGAAGTAATGCTCTGTGGATCAAAGTTGACTATCGGACCATTAACAAGTCCGGGTTCAATTTCCGTCCGTCGACATGGATCACACCCAAAAAATAAACGGTGTCAACTCCACAAGAAGCTCGGAGTGTTAGTTGCACATTGATAGTCAATATCGTATCGCTGCAGGGGTTTCGATCAATATGATTGCTGCGATATCATAAAGGGTCGATAAGTACCGAATGCAACCTCTATACTCGGTACAAGGAACATCCGTGATAGATGGATGATCTTTTTCAGTTGATGGTGAAATACATGTCCATATACATGTTTACGAAGTATACTTGATGGGATAGGAGATCATTCTACTGTACCTCAATACTCCGGAGCTTACACATGAAGCACATGAAGCCCTTGTTCAATAGATGTATGACAAGATCTAGGCTGGCTGGCTGGGCAGAGACTCTTTAGAAGTGGCTGCCTTCTACCGAATACTATTTGTTAGTTTCGGTACTTGCAAAAGTATCGAAATCTCTGAATCGGAAGAAGAAATAAGGATAAATTTCATGGTAAAAACAAATGGATATTCTGTTCTTTTTCCATTTAAGTCAATGATTTTCGGCCACTCCGAATTTCTTGGCATGTCACTTCCCCATAATGCTAGTCAATGTATGTGTTCCTTTTGCCGTGTCTTGTTCCACTACTTTGAAAACCCTTCAAACGGGAAGAATAATAACTACCTCCCTCCCCACTCTGTACCTAGATAGCTTCTTCAAGATCCATAAAGTATTTCTTTTCGAAAAGTCGATATTGGACAGTTTCGTTGTCAATGGATGATGTCTCAACAACTTTCCTCATCGTATCAATACTACCTTACCTGTTCTCATACTTTTACAAAGGTTCAGACACTTCTTTGCCCCTTCATCAATCTTCGCAGAAGCGAAAATCCGGCGACAACTTCAAACTCTCGGAATTCGTCATTCGATTTGAAAAATCAATAATAATTGATAAAGATAAGTTTAGTCAATAAGTCTAAAACAAGTTTATTAAGCATGGTGCCTGCTCTGATCACTCTTTCTGTTGGAATCGGCTCCTGTCTCTAGAATTGGAGACATCGTTGACATGTCCCTTGACGATAAAGATAAGAATATAATCCCGACATGCCTAGGTAATCTTTTGAACACGGCTCTAGAAGGATGAAAAGATGAGCAGATCCAAACAACACTACCTTTTCAGAATAGTTTGATAAATCATATCATCAATCTTTTAGTTCAAGGTAGAATCAAAATCTCCATGGGCTCTTGATCTATGATGGTGTTGAACATCTCTCAATTCAAAACACGTTCTTCAGTCCTTGTTTGATTCCGAGTCCAAGCTGTTCTTCAAAGATTGTCGATTTTGGCAATTATGATATGCCGGGGTTCTCGTTCTGCTGAGTCGGGGTACGTATCGTCGTATCCCACACATATGTATGTATGCACTTACCCCTCATCTGGTGTATGATTTTCGTGCTCGGTGTACAAGTACACAGTAGATCCAATCACAACAATGACCTCCATTCTTGCATCATAGCGTCATCATTGAGCAACATTAACTTCCTACAAAAAGAAATGAAAGACATCTCCAATTGAGTGTACAGATCCTGATGGTATCCAACCATATACAATACATCTAAATCGACAGAGTTTCCTTACTTCTCTCAACTTAACGAAGAGAGGGTGCTTTTGGGTACATAGCTACGTACGTAATCATGAATCGGTCATCTCAACCCGATCGGTACGCAAGCTCAACCGATACTGAAATACAAGTTCTGACATTTCGATCCGATGAGCCTTCTGACCCTCGCAATTTTTCTTTCTGGAGAAAATGGTCTATCGTGGGCAGCATCACATTGATCGATCTAACAGTCTCTTGGGGAGCATCTGGATACTCACCAGCACAGGAAAATTTTACTCGGTCCTTCAATGTCAGTTCTGAAGTTGGAGTATTAGGTCTCTCACTCTATATTCTCGGTCTAGCATTAGGACCGATGACATTTGCACCTTTATCTGAATATTATGGGAGGTCTTATCTATACATCATTCCTTATGGGACATTCCTTCTATTTCTGCTTGGAACAGCACTCGTACAAAATATCGAAGGATTTCTTGTTTTAAGATTTCTATCAGGTCTCTTCGCTAGTGTGACAATTGCAAACTTTGGTGGAACAATAGCTGATCTCTGGCCAAGAGATCAAATAGGGCCAGCGATGAGTATCTTTCTCTGGGCCGCAGTATGTGGGAGTCCTTCCGGATATTTCTTAATGTCTTTCGTTGCACAAAGATATGGCTGGCGAGAAGTTTTCTGGGCTTTGCTAGGAATTTGTGGGGGATTCTGGTTGATACTCGTGGTGGTACTTCTTGTTTTCGGAAATGAGACGAGACTTTCAGTGATTCTGCGAAGGCGTGCAAATCGATTAAACAAAGCTGCCGGAAGAATAGTCGCCACGGTACCTCTGGAAATACAGAGCAAGTCTCTGGGACAATTATTTAAAAACACCCTTTCTCGACCTTTCCGCTTTCTAGCAACAGAGCCCGTGATCATCTTTGCAGCGCTCTACAACGGTTTCTTGTACGGACTTTCCTTTCTCTTCAACAGTGCTTTCAATCTCGTATTCGGCAAGATGGGTTATGGTTTCGGTATAATCGGTGTTGGTCTTTGTTTTCTTGGACTTATCGTCGGCATCAGTTTGGGTCCATTTATCAATATATGGCAAGAAAAACATTATCAGAAACGAATTCGTGCAGCTGGAACAAGGGAGTTGCAATCTGAAGAGGAGCTTGATCCTGAAAGATTTAAGAATATACCAGAAGCACGAGTCCAACTGAGTAAACTTGCTGCTATTCTACTACCGATCAGTCTCTTCTGGTTCGCATGGACTTCACCACCTCAATATCATATTCATTGGATTGTACCTATACTTGCTACCACTTTGTTTGGGTATTCTTTCTACACACTTATATTGATGACTTATCTTTATGTTGAAGATAGCTACATGGTATTTTCAGCAAGTGCTTTGGCTGGCGTAGGATTGATACGAAATTTGGCTGGTGCAGGATTCCCTTTGTTTGGGAAACAGATGTTCATGAATTTGGGATATAATTGGGCGGGAACAGTATTAGCATGTTTAGCTGTTTTATTGGTTCCTATCCCTTTCATCTTGGAGAAATATGGTTATAGACTTAGAGCGAGGAGTTCGTTTGCGAGACAGCATATGGATAACTAAGATTGTGATGATGAAATGAGGATATGGACGTATGGATACAGATAGATGCTTAAGAATAGATCTGATTTTCATTTTTCGATATTGTTATAGATACGAAAACTCAAAGCATACGCTCTTTCCGTATTTAAATAATCTTTGTCTCTTTCATTCATCAGTACACACCAGCAAACTCCTTTTATTCCTGGATTGATTACTTTGTTTTGTTGAGTGTATAATATGTATCTAGCAATTGCATAAGCATTTTCATCCCATCTATCCCTCCTATACGCAAACATAGAAGTCTACTTCATCTGTATCCAATTCACAAGACTTTAATTAAAGTTGAACAAAGTCTTCGAATGAAAGTTATCAAACAGCACTCCTTTGAATACGCATTTTAAAGTAAAAAGTAGATTGATTCGAATAATAGTAGCTAATCATTATATGACAACGAAGTATGACCTCTCAATGCCATATAAGAAATATGCAATCTTAGAGATTTGAGGAATGCAAAGATTTACGACGGAATTTTGAGATATGATTTTATGTTTAATTTCTAAACTTTGAGAAGGTCGTATTGTATCAAGTTTGAAACGAAGTTCTTCATTCTGAAGGAATCCTCACACTTGGTTCCTACTGTATGCGTTGCGATGAACAAAAGGTCTTTCTTCATAGCAGCCAGAACGCGAACTCGCAGCTCGTCATAGGCTGTATCTTCACTCGGTCTGTGATGCTCGTGAAGTTCTGGAAACTTCACACTGTTTGTATGAAATTCAGCTTGGTATTGAATTATAAAGCTAGAGTCATTGTCCTATTGACAAAGTTTTGCATTTTGTCTGTATCGTATGTCACATATCAAGTGGATAGAGATCTACTCATCTGTCTTAAACACGAACGACATACCATTTCTTGCATAAGAATATTGTGATCTTCCCAATATAATCCTCATGTTTTGACGGATTCGGAGAATGAAGATGTACATCTAGAATATTGTAATTGGCGCTCATAAATCCATTATGTATACTTAAGTAGGAGCAAAAATGATATTCGGTTTCGAAATCTTCAATCATTCTAGGAATATCCATGGATAGAACGAGAATATTTGTGGCTACAATAGATTTTCCTTTATTGTCTAGATTGGCTAATATTCCGTAATCTGAATAAAAAAGAGGGGCATATAGCATATGAGGGTGAGTGGAAACATACCAAATCCAATCACTCCTCTGTGAGATTCTAGCTTCGATTGTAGATAAGAACCTACTTGATCCCTTTGACAAAGATCAAGAACTCACTCCTAGTTTCGGGAAGATAGAAGTGATGTAATCGGTCATTAGTTGATCAATCCACACAAGCGAGATTCTCAATGACATATCCATGAAACTTCAATAATCGAATAGGGAATTCCTATTCCCCATCGGGTGCAATACATAAGAAGCATGAAGATATGATTTCTATCACTGTTAGACCTGGCTAGCATATATATAGATAGCTATGCTATATCGTATATTAGGAGAGGGAGAAAAAGTCAAGCAGTTCTTGATTCTCTTGTCTTTGGGCTAGTTGCCCGGATGAGATTTTAGTATCATTGATCACAGAGGTAAAAAAGGGTGTTATGATGATATTTTGAGATAGATTGTCTATTCGGGTGCTGTTAATCACCAAAACCCAAAACACCGTTTCATACTGTGTAACTACATCAAAAAGATGTTAACTTGAAAATAAATGTCCTGGTTGAAGAAGTATCTCTTGAAGACTGCTCTGAAAGTTGGGATGTACCTCTTCTCTGAAAAATTCTAGGAGATCAAGAATTGATGGTTAGGTAGCAGTAATATAATCTTACCTATATAGTATCATTATATCAAGAATCGCCATCGAATCCCACGAGTCTGTCTTTTCGGATTTCAAAACCATTATATCTCACCTGCAATTCCTTCAAGTTCCCCATCAATCATCTAATTCACCACCACAAACTCATTCCAAGTTTCCCCGCTCACAAATCAGGGACGAGGTACCCTACCCTCAACCTCATAAACTACCTTCACTCATCCCTCTATATCTTTCATTCTCTCGAAATTTTCCAAGTTTGTTGTATTTCTATCTCTATCCCTACTACTATCCCTGTATCTCACACCCGCTCCAAAGCTCTACTACCTACCTACCTTCACTTCAGCAAAAGGAATCACTCATCTGAGAAGTTGATAACATACCTCCTAAGTGACTAATAATGTGTGACATCCAGAATGCCAAGAATATCAAGAATACCTAGGTCCTTCCTAATATTCAAATCCATGGATAGATATCCAAAACCCCAGCATCACATCCCCCTCATAAAAAGAATCGGATCTAATAAATAACCTCGGTGATGATTCCCACTCAGTCTCTATGAATGAATGTCTTCATTACCTACTTTATTGTATGAGTAGGTGGGTAGGTAGGTAGCTAAGTGAATCTATGAGTGAATAAGTGAACATGTGAATATCAAGCAATGCATCGATCTACACCTATGATACCCTAGCACATCCCAGATTTCTCACAAGACTGAAGTCCAATGAATGACCTACCTCGTAGTGAATAAGTGAATCTCTAGTTTTGTTTTATCAGGAACTTGCCTAGTTTAAAATAAAAGCCTTCTAATTCTCAATCCTAAAGTTGTAGAAGCTTACAACGTGCGTCTGTCAATCTTTGAGATTCGAGAGACTATTTTACTATTCGAAAGTAAACACTATCTGCGTATCTGGTTGAATTTTCGGGAATATAATATTCTTACGATAAATATTCTATCTCTCAACATGGGTCTTCCATCTCTCCTTGGAGAAACTATCTGGACTCGACTTCTCACCATCAGCAGTTTCGCAATCCTCGGCTTGCTACTCGTAAGTTCCCCCCCTAATTCAAAAGAAAAAGCAACCAGAAAAAAAAGCTACTCGATCATGGACATCCCTAACAACCCCATCTAGTACACCCTCCTCTCCACCCTCTACAACCTCACCCTACACCCCCTCGTCCCCACCCCCGGTCCCCTCCTCTGGCGCGCCAGCCGCCTCCCCTACATCCACTCTCTCCTGCATGGAAATCTCGTAATCGACATCCGCGCACTACACACCCACTACGGCACCATCGTGCGCACCGCCCCCAACGAAGTATCCATCGCGCACGAAGACGTCTGGCACGATGTATTCAGCACCGTGAACGGCCACAAGGCTCTCCCACGCGATCCGGTATTTTTCAAATCACCACCAGGACAGGCGGAAAATCTCATCACAACGGTGGATGTCGAGACGAGTATTCGCATGCGACAGGTGATCGGACCGGCGTTTACGGATCGCGCGGTGGCGAGACAGGAACCGGTTCTGCAGAGGTATGTTTCGTTGATGGTGGACAAGATGCGGGTGGAGATTCAGAAACCGGAGAATGTGCAAATGGGCGCGCGCATTAATGTGGTGGATTGGATGAATTGGTGGACGTTTGATGTTATTGGCATGTTGGCGTTGGGAGAATCGTTTGGTTGTTTGAGGGATACGGCGAATCATCCGTGGGCGGTCTTGATTTTTAATGCGATTAAGAGTATGTTCTCGTATTCCATTCCATTCCCTATCATCCAGTCTAAACCCAAAACATCAAAATTTGAATTTGATTGCGATTACCATTGCTAATATGAACAAAAAAGTGATGGCCCTCGCAGCCGTCACCCAATATTTCCCCGTACTCGACTCATTAGTTCTCAGACTCCTTCCCGCCAGCACGCGCAAGATGCAAGAAGATCACTTTGCGTACGCAGCCGAGAAAATCCATCGACGTCTACAGCGGCCGGAATCAGCAGAAGGAGATTTCATGACCGTCATGCTTGATCCGAAGAACAATCCCGACTTTTCCAAAATGAGCATGCCTGAAATCGAAAGCACAACGGCTCTTTTACTCCTCGGAGGAAGCGAGACGACAGGCACTACGATTTGTGGAATCCTCAACTGTTTGGTGCAAAACCCTCAGGAACTGGGGAAATTGGAAACAGAGGTTCGCACGATTTTTGAAAAGGAAGAGGATATTACGCTGAGTGCGCTTCAGCAATTGCCATTTTTGAACGCGGTGGTGAGCGAAGGATTACGAATCTGTAATCCCGTCTCGGGAGGACTTCTCCGGATTGTTCCTCGTGGAGGCGCAACTGTTTGCGGATACTTTCTCCCTGAAGGCGTGAGTAATTTTTCTTTTTTTCCCTTTCATTTCCCTACATAATCTCTACTCAGATATACACACACACCTACTAACCCCCCTCCCTAGACACACATCGCATGCAACACGATCGCCATGGCCCTCAGCTCAGCCAATTTCCACCAAAGTCTCCAATTCCTCCCAGACCGGTATCTCCCCGCGCATCTGCGACCCAGCGAATACGCCAACGATAATCGCAACATCTTGAAACCGTGGGGACTAGGTGCACGAGTATGTTTGGGACGATCTTTTGGTCAGGCGGAATTGCGGTTGGTACTCGCGCGCTTGGTGTGGAATTTCGATCTGCAGAGTGCGGATGGGAAGGGCGTGGATTGGTTTGAGCTGAAGAACTATATTGTGGTTCAGAAGGAACCGATTTGGGTTACCATTAGGGAGAGGGAGAAGTTGTGATGTGATATGATGGGGTGTAGGGAACGATATTCGGATGTGGAAAGGAGGAGTTGGTGTGATTAGCTGGCATGCTGCAGTATTTCAGGAAGCTCTTTTTTAAAGACTTAATTGTCTCAATTTAGAGCGCTCTTTCGCTCCACTGATGAGGATTGTTGACTTCCTTGGTGGTAATTAGATGCCTAGCAATTCCAAGGTCCATATCTAGACTAACTAATTAGCTGAATAGATCATGATCCCATATTTACGTATCTCAAAAAAGTGATATCACATCACTTTACCGAACCCCTATCAAATAACAATCTTCCCTTGAATGAAATCTAATTCTCACTAAAGACGAATTCACAGATATAAACAGCCAAAGCTCCAAGTCATGCAAGTGATTGTAGTTTGATATTTTAAAAGATTCATGTGCATGTTCAGATTTCCTACTAAATGATACTTTAGTGATACTTGAAAAAGAAGGTAGCCACCTAGCAGCCCCTATGCCTAAACTATGTGCGTAACCAAAACCGCCGGCCCCAACCCCAACCCCTTCGCCCATCCATTCCCATCAATTCACCTTGATAGTTGTTTTTCCACTGTACTTTCTCTAGTAACTCAACAAACAACTAATCAACCATTCATTTAATCATTTCATAACAAATCGTGCAGCCATTACTCTCAAATCGCGTTCTCTCCGGCACCACCCAGCCTACTCCTTAAATCTCCAATGTAATCTTGTTGTTGCTGTTTCTCCATCTTTGCTGCCACAAGCGCAATCAATGCAGCGCCAACACCAGATCCATCCTTGGCAATACCAATTCTGATTCTTCTCTCGCCAGCAGCTCCAATACCATCCATAGCTCTCAAAGCTTCTCTCATATAGTCTTCGAATCCTGGGTAGAACTCAACAAGAGAACCGTCCACGCCAATATCAATAACATCTTCCTCGTTGACAGCCAAGCCTGCTGTGTCAGCGAGTTTATTGGCAGTAGCTGATGCTGCATCGGCAATCTTCAAATCCTTGACATCTTGAATGATAGCAGCTGTTGATTTTGGTCCAGGAGCATCAGATTTGATATCGAGACGACCAGTTTGAAGAACGATGGCACCGATTGCAACGGCGGCTAAACGAGCTGCACGTTTACCGATAGCATGGGCGATTTCCTTGACGGTTTGAGCATCTTCCAATGACGCAGCTGAGACACCGAGAGACTTCTCAAGCTCTTGACGAAGGGCGCGAAGACCAACGCTGTTGTCAGCTTCCGCGATCGAGAGGATAGAACTATCGACGGCCCATTGCTTGTAAAGAGGGCCGGCTTCATCGACTGTAGTTGTTGAACGATAGTCGTTGTCTGCAGAAGATTTGTCTCTGAAAAGTGGAATAGTGGGGCTCTTGATCATTTCAACGAGAACAGTTCTGAGAATTTCGCCCAAGAACATGCCGGAAACTCGCTTTTCGAACATTTGAATACCCGGGTTGACACTGTCCTTATCAAGGATTTGATCATAAATGGTATTTGGCAAAACTTTGAGACCATTGTCGAACGAGCCCCATTCTGTGTTAACAACCATTTCACCAGTGGTCTTATCAAAGTCTCCTTCCATAGGCTTAGTCAATTTCTCGAGCTTCTCAACATAGGCACCATTGGTACCAGTACCAAAAATTGCTCCAAGTAAGGTTTGAGTCTTTCCAGGTGAGGTATATGCTCTTGCCATCAATGTTCCGACAGTATCGTTTACAAGAGCAGCAACCTTCACTGGCAAGTGTAGTTTGTCAATCTCCTTCTGTAGCAATTCACAAACATCTTGTCCAACCGCATCCGCAATATCGAAGCCCTTTGTCCATCTAATCAAAGTTCCTCTGTTGATACCAATTTGGTGAACTGGGAAACTGAACGTGAACCCAAGTCTAAAGATATGTTCATCTCTGAAACCTTCTGGTGTGCTGACAGTATTACGACGTCTGATGTGGGCCGCGAAATGGTCCTCGTGATGGGTCTTGAGGAAAAGTTCGATTTGTTTTGCCAAAAATGAAAAAAGGTCCGATGCGGTCTTAGCCAACATCAACTCCCGGGGTATCGCAACCTTTGATTGTGTAAGACTGAATGTGGTATCTCCGTGCAATTGAATTGAGCAAACTCGGAAATTGGTTCCTCCAAGATCGACTGCTAGGTATAGTCCCTATTGATTCATCAGCTTTGTGCATAGGAAATGCGGGTCTCCTTCTCCTACCTTTTCCGTTCCATTAGGAACTCCAGTCACGTATGTTGGAATTTGGCTCATGTTGGTGGCATTCTTTTCCAATCCCTCATCTGCGCAGACGTTAGTTTCAAGCCATAAACTGTTTGGCAGATAAACATACTCATCTCCGCGACAAATTCAGCAACACCTCTTCGCACATCCTCGTCTGTGTATTCAAACTCGGCGGCAACGCGCTTTGATTCTGCTAACAAAGACATTTTGTGTGGTCTTGATATTGGCGCTTCTGTAGGAAATGGATGTGGTGATTCGCAAGTTCCTTGACCCAAAGCGTTGGCTCTAGGAGAGTACGACGTTGGTGAATATGGGTGGAAAGATGCCGAATAAAGCGGAGGGGTATCAGTGAATAAGAATTGAACAATCTACGTATAAAGAATTAGTAACAACCAACAGAATACAATAATGGCTCGTGATTGATTTACCAAGGCAATAACCACAAAGGTCACGGAGGCTAAATGTATGAGGCTGATTGGATTTGGTCTCGAGACTTTGTGAGGTTTAAATAGGTTGGATTCCTTAAAGGATGTTGGTGTTGGATTTGAGGATTGAGAAGGAGTTTTGGAAGAAAAGAAGTGAGCAAAAATAGAAGAAGAAGGAACAGAAGATTGAGAATATAATTCGGAAGTTAAAGGAATCTTCTTCTTTTTAGAATTGAAGTTGGTGGGCGGGTCGCCCTTTCCAATTGAGGACGTAATTTTGGTTAGGATGGGGGAGTTTATGGCCAACTTGGCGGGAGGCGGGGCAATTCAGATTCAGATATCTCGATTACACTCTCGTAACACAACCAAAGCCCAGGAAACTTTGGAGGGGCAGAGTTTGGAGTCGGGACCCAAGATATCTCCACTTATTTGTGAGGAATTCGATGATTCGATTGGTTAAAATCAATAAGGCCCTCTCCAAAAAAGGGCCGTCTAATGCGGTGCTAGTAGTGTGTTACTTTCAATCTCTCCCTCCAAGGAACAAAAGGAAGAAAGGAAAAAAAATGCACTTGAGGGGGGGAGGGTGAAAATGATGATGATGATGATGCTGTTTCTTTATCAAGAGCCTCCTTGAAAAGGATTAGTTCAAACTCCAAGGGGTTGAAAAGTCAGAGTCTCAATTCATGAATGGTCAAAGGTAGATAGGTAGATAGATGCGTATAATGTATCGAGCAGTGAGAGACAGACAGAGAGAGAGAAACCATTCGGTGCATTAACAAGAGTCGATATAATTGGATCTTGGATTGGTACGAGTGTGGTAGGGGAGGTAGGTATGGATGATGGCTATTTGATATATTAATTCGATCGTATTCTCGTGTGATCGGTAGTAAGATTTGGATGAATGCTGCAGATAGATGGATGGATAGGTATCTGTCGAACTAGAAGAGTGTATGTATGTATGTATGTATGTATGTATGTATGCATGTACTCATGTACTCTCGTGCAGTAAGTACAGCAAGTAGATGGATGACAATTCCGAGTATAATAAAGGTTCCGTAATGAAAGCTTTGTTCTCTTATGCTCTCTGATGCTCTCTCCCTCTCTCGTGTCTGGGAACCCCAAGTGATGGTGGTGGAGGTAGTGGATGCGATGCAATTGAATGGTCCTTCCTTGCTTTTTTTTTATTAATGAGGAGAGAAGAATGATGGAGTCTCCGAGATTTCGCGGAGAATAGAATCTTGCTTGCAGGCACAGTTGGAGAATCCGTTGTTATTCCGTTCGTGGAGAAAGAAAAAAGTTTGAAAATTCGTTGAATTGTATAGAAGTATTGTGACGTCGTAGTATGCAGTCGATACCTCAAGAATGGAGAGAGAAAAATCGAAGAAACGAATGGGGAAGCTTGATTGATGCAGGGGAAGAAGGGAAGATGCTTTTCTCCCCTCGGTCAAATGATATCTCGGATTAGTATTGGACAGCTGTTGATATCGATATCATAGAAGTTCGAGACCTTTTGCCATGCGCATCGACCCCTTCATTACCATCGGTAAAAAAAGATTATGATGTTTTCTTCAAATCATACCTTTCCTCCGTGTCCCCTGGATATAATTTCTTATCCTGATTTCGATTTCGGTATCGATTCTGATTCTGATTTTCTTCTTCGCTTTCCTCTATATCATCAGAATTACTCGTACATTTGGCTGATCGATCGGATACAAGTGGCTGGTACGATGGTGACTTCTCAAGTTTCGGTTGTGCTGTAACGTGTACATGAACATTAACCACCACGTTTGGATGAAACGAAAGGATATGTACAGAAACGCATTTCAAAATGATTCCTAAGCACATTGGAAATAATGGTACTGGTACTTGTATTTTAAGGATAAAAAGGGAATTTGCTATACATTTTACATTTTTTTCGCTGAGGATGCACCGGAGCAATTAAGTATGAAAGATGGGGAAGTTTGTTGAGGACGTGCCTCCATTCACACCTGGAGAGAACATCAGAGCTCAGATTCAAGTGTATGGAATCTGTCGCATCTATCAACTGGTTCATAAATTTCCCCAGAAATTCATGAGAAATATGATGTAACTTCGTTTCATCAATACATAGCATAGTAACTTCTAATAAGAACATCGACGATTTAAGATCACTAGGAGCGATATCGAACAGTCGGGATAACCTGATGTGAATTTGGCTGTTCCTCTCGAGTCTGTGTTTCTAAAATGTCCGCCAGCTTTACTGCAGTCCGGACACAAATTTCAAGTGTTATCGAAATATGTTTGTTTGAAATCGATTTCAAGACTGCCTCGACACTCTGCTGACCGTTTCACTCTGGATCACTTCTGATCCCTAACATTGAAACCTACACCCGTCAAACTCATGTTGATCATCCTGCAGTTCGCGTTACACTACCATATATGTTGATCATGGCTTTTTGAAATCAACAACAATTAGACGCCAGGTCAGGGGTAAATTGCAGATCGTACATCGTCGGCAAGGATCAGATATTCATGGATTTACAGGCTATTCAGATCATATTGCATTGTTGCCATGTCTGGTTTCTAGCATAGGTATCGATTTTGTCTCATAAGCATCACATCACAGATTTATCTTGGTCGTCTAATTCTGCCAAAGTTACGAGGGATAAATCTTTTCTTTCCGTTCCGTATATAAAGTGAGCATGTGATACGTACGTTACCGTAATCCCAAGTTGTGCTGGAAGTTTGCAGGAGAGTCAATGGAATTCCTCATTGGGTTCGATCGTGAATACTTTTCTTTGTTGCGGATGTAAAGCATTAAGCAAACATCAATCTGCTTCAAGTCTTACGGCGTAGACGGATGCCGGTTTACCGAAACCTCTCCTGTAAAAGCCTACAGGTTGAGTATTGATTGCGCCGCTCCCGCTGCCGATTTCCGAAGGTCGGTTCAGAGGGACATCCTGATCACTCCCAGCTAATACCATACGATACCGATAACAAGGGAACTCTCGCATCGTTCATCTCCTTCTCCTTGCGAAAAGCGCCTTGGTTATTCCTGGTAGGAGGCACAATGGATTGGTTGTTGATGAAATTGCCCATATAATGTCAAAATGATGTGAAAAGATGATTGATTAACTTCATCTGAGATTATTCTCTTGCCAGCTCGTGTGTACTTCTATTTAGTGCTTATCCCACGTGTTGATGATTTCCACTTCTTATGCTCGCCGTCGATTCTTTGTTGTTCATGCACGCGCTGAGAGTTCGTATGATTGCCAATGAAAGATTTGATATATACGTAAGATTTGGAACGCATTAGAGTCAAAGATTTCATATCCAGGTTTTGCATCGGCGAATACAAACAATTCCTCCTTGCTGCTCCAGAGCTTTCTTGTGTGTAATCATTCAAGGTTTGATATTTGATATCTCCTAGTGCACCAATCATATGAAGTGTCAGGGGGAGAGTATATGAAGTTGGGGGCGGAAAACCAACACCTTTGGCTCTAGATGATCTCGTAAATTGGTTATAATGTATCAAGAACTGCAAGGCCAAGACTGAGACTGAGATGTCAAAAACAAATCGGTGAGAAGATTGAAGGGTGGGAAAGACCTACAGTCCTACAGTCCTACAGACCTACGTACTTGTACCTACAAGGAATCCCCAAATGCTTTCCCTTTGTATTTTTTGACATTTCGACGGTGTGAAGGAATTGAAGAAAGTCTTGGAATCAATCTTCTCAAGGCAGATCATTCCGAAGAATACCTAGGTAGAAAAGGAAAAAGCCCAACTTTGCATTGCCCAACGTAAAGTATATTTCTTTCTCTCCATAGCAGGACTCTCAAGGCTGTGCCTCGATGTGCTTAAGTAATGTTACATAGGTAGCTGGAGGTTCTAGGTAGGTACGGAGGGACGGGTAGCTGGGGAGAATTCCGGTTTGAATTCCCTTGGTAGGTAGTAGGTACGCTCGGTACGTTAGATCGTTAGATATATGCTGATATGCTGATGAGGCTGAGTATTGTTTCATTTCCTCCATAAAGCCACCGGTGTAGGTGTAGGTGTAGGTGTAGGTACTAGGTAGGTTCATATGCATCATTACTGGCGTTGTTGTGCTGTGCAACCAAAAGAAAGAAGAGACCCCTCCTCGTTCGTTACAAATCTCTATTCCTACTTCAAAAAAGGTGGAAAAAGTGAATCCGATTCCCGCTGCAACCACAATATATATATATATA
>PQXJ01000528.1:0-23628 GCA_004786225.1 Botryotinia narcissicola | reverse complement strand
ATAAAAAGTGGCGAGCAAATCAGCGACCGAACTGTAGACCGCATTTTCTCCACTGTTTGCTGGAGATGCACGAAAAAACAGAGCTTGTTGTAGTAAATTTGAGGATTCGATAACATCATGAAAATTTTGGTTAATCATTTGCGCTCGAACAAGATCGAGAAATGGGAGCTGGAGGAGGATGAGTTCTAAAAGTTCAGGGATTGCGAAGACAGTTTTAACTGAGCTCTCAACTGAACATATCGCTGATTCCGTGTCTATGGCGGATATAGTAAATGCAGAAGACATATTAAATACTTTACAGAGAACATATTCATGCGAATTGTTACCTACTTAGGTTCCTATACTGTGATATCTTGGTTTGTTGTTGGAAACAATTTGACCGCGGTCACAAAAAGTGGTGCAACCTTAACGCAGTGGCCGCGGCGTCGCTAGTACCAACAATCACAGCCACATTAAGCCACTCCCTTGGAATCCTACTACTCCAGAGTGTTTTGAATTTCCTAATCAATTCGTAAATTTAACCCTTCTTCATATATCTAATATATCTCTTTACCTAGGTATATAGCTTCAGCAATCCTCAGGTCTCGGGTCGTCTTATCTTTCAGAGACAAAAATGTCATCTTTAATTCTGAAACGACGGTTGAAAGACCATTGAACATATATCCCGCTCTATTGGTCACAATGGTCAACGAGTACAAGCATTTGCCAAGCTGTAATCCTGGTGTGCACGAGCGATCTTAACTTTCGAAGTTCCCAAAGATCCAACGAACATCCGAATGTCAGATTCAAGATGTGAAACCACAAAGCTTGTATATGATATCGGCAGTCCAAAGCTCGTATGCGATAATGATTTTGGATTCCGCACGTTGCAATGTATTGCATAATGCTTTTGTTTAAATCTAGTTAAGATTATCGTTGGTATCAAGACTGGTTCTTTCTGGCGGGACATGACAATTATTAGGTTTAGGTCAAAATTGGCCAGGTATAAAGCCCAGCACCTCACACTCCATACCATTTCATTTTTGTTGCCTTACAATTTCTAAAATCTCACTCCTTATACGTCTCGAATCTGTACTATGCGTTGTGTTAGACTTGCATCTTGAATGTTGAGACCCAATACTCTCTATATACACTGTCTTCACCCAGCTTTCCTTCTTGAATTTGCAATGCTGAGAGTTTAAAAGCAAATATTCTTGAATTCATTATGACGAGTGCTCAGGAATTCAGCCCAGACTTCGGGCGGTCGATGCTACCTCCATTTCTCCAACCTGTATCTCCACAATCTACTCTTAACGACGAACTGAGCCTCATAAACTCCAATGCAACATTCGTCACGACTCAAGAGCCATTGTCAAAGCTAAAGCCGCAGGAGCAAATGAGGTTGGACCTTCCAATTCCTGTCTCAACAGAAAAACCTGCTGGATACTACCTTCTTGTTCAACATTCCCGATCAGTAAAAAAACAGCCAGAGTCAAAAGTTATCAGACCTCTTCCAGAACTTAAAGCCGGACCGAGATTCGCATTTGGTTGCCTTCCTAATAAGAAACCCCGAGCAGGGCCCCAATACAAAATATCTCCAGCCAGGCCGCAGGATAATATAGAACCGCTTGTCAAAAAGCAGCCATTGCAATCAAGGTTTGGCTATTACCCAAATTATGAAAGACCACCAGGCTTCATTGAGTCATCGAAACAGCAATCTACACATACTGTGAAGTTCATGGTCGATGCTCCACCACCTGCTCCGAGAAGGAATCCTCGCGGTCGATATCCCGATTACGAAGTTTCTTGACGACAAATGATCGGATATCAACGACAGAAACCTTCCAAAATTAGAGATCAATTGAGCAACAGATTGACTGGCTTGACGAAGTGATAGTTTCTAACTTATTGACTTGGCTTGGTACTTCTATTCGACTCGTTAATTCGCCCTGCTATCCGATTATATGGTTTGCATGTTTTTAGAATTGCTTATACCGGGAATCCGTCGTACAAAAATATCATCGACGGTGTCTTTCAAGAGAAGCCTAGCTAGCTGAATGAAGACCATTATCGATCGTACAATTGGATGAGACTCGCTCACTTTCGGAGGATATCCGGTACAATGTTCTATATAATAATGGTAGTTGGAATTGATCTCCGCAGAAAGTTGAAGAGGTGGTCCGTTTAGCTGCCGGAAGAGGACGCAGACTAAGATTTGTCTCAAAGTTACCTTCCAACTACTCGTACACTATCGATCGACAGGTACACTATTTGCCACCCAAGTGCTAGGTTTCTAGAACCTGATCCATCTCTTCTGGCTCCACTATCGACACGATGGGTATTGTTCTAAAATGGCAACGAACACATCGCTCCCACCGGTAGTTCATGCATGCACGATGTTCTGCAAATGCATCTTTGCATCTGGGTTCCCCAAATCAAAGAACAAACGATCGCTAAAAGCAATATGTTCCCAACGGGTCAATACGAAGACACTTTCGTACGATCAGATCCGCAACCTTGGGTATGAAATTGGGATGATGCCCACTATATACCCAGAAGGCTTATGACGTCCTCCGTCTCTGAGCCAGTTCGCAGCAGATGCAGTCAGGGCATATCGCACTACCCAGAGCCCCCGAAAATCTTTACAAATTTGGTCAACTTGAATTTTAACTTTCTCGCTGAAGATAGACGTTCGTTCTCCACTGAACTGGGCATTCAAACCACAGAATAGTTCTTGTTCAAAATAAAGCATGTGTAGGACCCGACACCGCCTGCTGAACCAACGCAGACCCGTCTTATTTTCGAATCTAAGGGGGCTGGTTGGTATACATGTACTTGTGTGGGGCGAGTGGATAGCTGTTCGCCGTACGTTCATGCCCACGACTATGGTGCATATAACCTCGGAAGGAAGAAATTGAAAGAGATGAGTTCGAATCGAAGGGAAAGGTGTGATTATCTATATTGGAAATGATATTATATAAACAATCGAATTGGATTTAAATCTAAATTTGCTTCTTTCTCATCCACTTGTACGATCTTCTATTATCTGGTACCTACCTGCCGTTTTCTGCCACGAGCTTTTTAGCACCCGTTCCCCTATCCCTAGCCTATCGTGATCCACTCGGGCGCCTTTAATCACCACGTCACAGCCTGATCAGCCTATAATCCAGATAAGATAAGCGAAACCGCGGCTTCGAACAGCTTCACCGGTATTTTTTAATTGTTCTTTGCTGTGTCAATTAATATTCTTACAACAAATCACAACATCATCCCATTAATTCCTGCTCTGCGGTTGTTTGTCCCTGAGACACGGGGAAAAGGGAAATGTCCTTCGAATCCCCTCCCTCCATTACCACTTCTCTCCACAACACTCTCCTCCACATCTCACAAAACCCATATCCATACATACCTAATCCACTAAATTGTCCCAGGCGCGCATCAGTAGCTCTAGTATTACGTATTCGACCTTCTCGCAATGACCTTCCTCCTACAGCTCCTCAAATCTTTCCATATCCAGAACCACCAACGGACCAGCGACTGGCAAATTTCTTTGAACAATCATGGGTGAAGAACGGTGATCCTGAATTGTTATTTATCAAACGCGCAGCAAGAGAAGGAGATCGATGGACGAGTCATGTCGCGCTACCGGGAGGAAAGAGGGATCCTGGTGATGCAAGTGATAAAGACGTTGCAGTGAGGGAAACGAGTGAGGAAATTGGGTTGGATTTAAGGGGGGAGAGATGTGTATATGTTGGGAACCTGCCTGAGAGGGTGGTTTCTACAAGCTGGGGATCAGTGCCGTGAGTTACCTTTGGCAGATGAATCTTGATTCACTACGATAAGGCAGGAGATATTGAAGAAAAATTGCTGATACTGTCTCCGAAACAGAATAATGGTACTTTGTCCGTTTCTCTTCATCTGGATCTGTCCAGCATTCCCACCACTCCAACTACAGCCCGCTGAAATAGCATCAACACATTGGGTTCCCCTCCGAGTCCTTCTTTCGCCCTCATTCCGCACATACGAATATGTCAATGTATCCGATCGATTTGCCAAGCAAGGGGGCGTAGTAGTGAAAACCATACTGAAGCCGATAATTGGCAAAATGAGGTTTTCGGCCATTCGATTACGACCCAGTGAATCATTGTATTGCAGTTCAACGAAGGAGTATTTCTCGGAAGAATCGCAACCTAAGAAAAACATCTTCGAAAGAGCTTATGCTTGGTTCAAAGGGGGGGAGAAAGCACAGAGCGACAGACCACTCTTACTTTGGGGGTTAACCTTGGGTATGGTGGCTGATTTTCTCGATCAATTACCGCCTCACGATTCGGTTGAGTTATGGGAATATCCCACTTTTACTTCACCAGATATACGAATAATTATCAATCTGCTCACACGAAATATCAAGAAACGAAACACGGAACGATTACGAGGGAGTGCGCACGATGGGACTGGTAATCAGACAGCAATGGATGGAGAAACAACTGCTGTTGCGATGCTTGAAAGTGGAGGACCATTAATAGGAAAGAACAAGACGAAGGAACATGCAGTAGGCGTTATGTTAGAAGGATATTATGATGCAATGAAGAAAGGCGTTTGGATCGGTGCTGGCTTAAGATTAATGTCAACGCTGGCGTTGATTGTATGGCTTGTTAGGTGGTATAGATTGAGGAGCAATAGGGGTAGATGATGATGAAAGGATTTATGATCATGAAGGGATACACCCAAAAGTTTTTCACACATAATACCCAGAGATCAAGTGCTCCATGGCCAGTACCTCAGAGATTCTCATGCATCTTATTTATACCATCATCTTGTACGTCGAAGTGAACCGCCGAGGTGGATTGCGAACGTTGATTAGGATAATAATTAGTCGATTAATCGTTTCGGGCTGTAGTCCTAGTTACATAATTATTTGAGCTATTTCTAATGTCATTCCAATTACTACAATTTGTATGGAAGCGGGGTAGACCCCCGATAATCTACATGATATATTTCACAAAAGTCACTATTTCTAAGTGGAAATAAGATGATCGCAGCGAGGTCCAACAATGGATGTATTTTTGGGATGCCGTAGTTGTTTTTATCTTTATTGCAGCACCTCTTGGCTGAGCATAGGTGTGGTATCTTAGTGCACAATCATTCGTACAGCTACGTCAATCTGGTTACTGTTAACTCAAATTGCAAAGATTGCCAATGAAGTAGTAGCTCAATAGTAATTTAAAAGTTTTCGTTGCAACTTGTCTATTTATATGCAGCTTCTTAGATTCGTCATCTAGTAAATGCACTCACCACCGTTAAACATCTACATCAATTCATTATAAAACTCTTCACTTTATTAATACAATTTATATTCATCTCAAGCTACCTACAAGAATTTCCCGACCCACCATCCCCTTTATTCTATCTTCAGTAAGTTCGGACATTAATATGGGAGGTAAGAAGAAGAATGCAAGGGGAGGTCATGATGACGGTAGTGTAAGTAGATTTCCACAAGGAAGTCTAGCCCCTACCGGACCCGATAGGATGGATATGCCACTTACTGCAGATCAAGCTTCTATCCGTTCTAGTTTAAGTCAAGCTCCTGCTGGTCTTGGTGAAATGGACGTTCAACTCACTGCAGATCAACGACAATTTTCCGCAAGTCGTGGTATCAGTCAAGCTCCTAATAATCTTCTTCCTGAAAATCAACATTTAACCAATCAAAGTATGACAGAATCTAGTCGTCCGAGTTCCACTCATTCTTCGAATCCTAGCCGACTACAACTTGATGTAGGAAGCGAAACAGGTCAAACACTATCCCGTATCACTGAAAGTAGAAGCTCCCAATCACGAGTTACTGCAGTACCAATGGGTCAAGGCCAAGCGGCTCCGAATTTTCCACAATTACAATCACATCCTGAGCCATCCCCCAGATCTGCGCAATCAATTCAATCTGTATCTGAATCACAGAGACCAGCCGGATTTCTTGAACGAACTCAATCACAAACTCAAACGAGAAGACCCACTGAGCTCACTAACCGAAATCAATCACACGGTCGAGCACTGCCTCGTCTCAGACCACAAAATCCTTCTCAATTTCAGCCAACTCTAACAACACCAGTTTATTTGCAACGAGAAGTTCAAGATTCTTCATGCGTTTGTCCAGGCCAACGACCTCGACTCCAAGTACCACATAGACAATCTTTCGGAACCAATCCAGCATTCGGAAGCAACCTACCATCTAGCGGTATGCCTCTAAATAGACAAGGTCCACCTACAATATATGCCCACCAAGCTGAAGCCAGAGCTCAACTTCAAAACCCTCGTGGTCAGGCAGCCCAGTATGTTGATCCACGCCAAGATCCAGAGTGGCGCAAGGCACAGCAGGATAAAGCAATGCAAAAAGCTCGTAGAAGAATTGCTCGAGGCAGGGGTATCCGTTCGCTTGTACAACCCGGAAATTCTATGCCTAGTCTCAGGGAGCTTCAATCGACAGGTGGACAGAATAGGTATGGTGTAGCACCTCCTATGCCACCACCTCAACAGGTATGCTAATTCTCATATAATCAACCAGAAATTTTATGAGGATCACTAACTGATAGACTTCGATAGCAGCAAGCTTCTGTCGCTCAATTTCCAGGATTAGAAAGCCAACAAGATCAAGAAATGGCTGTTTCTCAATTGGGAATTGAGAATCTGGATATTGCATCCCAAGAATTTTTCGTTCAAGATGCATGGGCAAAATCACAACTTCGAAAAATCGGTAATACATGTCCTAGAGGATGTCGATGGTCTAGGATCACGGGTGGATATCGATGCGGTCAGGGATTTCATTGGGCTACTGATCAGTTGATTAGTGAGGGAAAGGGAGAAGTAATTACTTCGTTGAGAGTTGTACCGAAAGGTTTTCCAAACCAAGGTGAGAAATTGAAGACCGGCTCTCGTTATGATTAGTTGAGTCGGCGATGGATGGGGACCTGGTCAGATATTGATACAGCATATACTTGAGTAGCTGCACAAGTGTTATCTCTATATCTGAGGTCATTATCTACCAGGACTAGGACTGGTCATTAGGATTTCTTCTAGATGTTTATTAATCAAGATTGTTTCTTCATGATTTATGACTGAATCTCTTTGGAGAATATGAGTGAGTGGTGTGATACAAATGACCAACACTTTAACTTATGAATAATCTCTCTCAACTTTAGAACGACCATTTAAGAGTTACCTTCTCTTGCAATATACAAACTAGTTCAAAGACACAAATAAATCACTGAGATTGAGAATAACATCACTAAAATGTCGACTTTGTCACCTCCCGAAGACCAACTTACTAGAACCCGCAGCAAATCCATCACACTTGATCAGCCTCAAACTGCTACACCTCATCTAAGTGAAACTTTAAAAAATACCCTGCAAGTCTCATCGCCTTCAAGATCCAAATCGGTGCTCGATCTTTCAACTCCACAACAAAAAACCACAGCAGAGAATAACACCACTAATCCTCACTCACTTTTCGTTTTGCAGTTTAAGAACAAACATGAAGATAACGTCAGGCGCATAGACTCTCAGAAATCTCTGAAGAGGCCTGGATCGTAAATATCACTTGTTCAAATGCAAAATGATGCGTATACTAATTGCATTTTGGATCATCGTCAGGGATTTTGGCTCGCAGGAATCGCTTGATATTCTTAGGAAGTGAGTTATGTGTTGACATAATAATGAAGCCTCTGCTAACCGTTCCAGGGCAACAAATAGAATCACCAAGAGGAAGGTTCGTTTCGCAGATAATCTTCCTTTCGGTGGCTCTAGGAATGGAGAGGAGAATATGTTTGATTGTGAGATAGATTTGTAGGATATTCAATGAAGGGATAATAAGATGAAGTTGAAGTAGTGGAAGGAGCGGCAGGGCGATGGATAGTAGTAAGCGAACCTAGTTACCCACTCTATACATCTAGACAGGTTGAAATATAATACGCAATGCGTTGAAGTTCACACGAAACAAACTCAATTACATAGGTTCATATTTAAGGTTCCACGATGATCTCTATGAATATTCAAATTCATATGGTTATGATTGAATAATGTGATGTGGTTGAGTCAGCGATGGTCGGCGTATTGAGATTTGAATCAGAGTTCCAGAATGCTACTGCGTAGTGGGTGAATAACTCTGCAGATAAAGTATTTCTCGGTCGATGATGAATTTTAAAGAGAAAATCCAGTGTTTTGATCTCTTGAGTTTGATATATAAGCCGCATCATTTGTTGTCCAAACTCCCAGTTCTCCTTTACAAACTTTTCTACACTTTTAGTTTGGTTTACACATCTCAACAAAGACAGATTTAAAATACAATGGGCACAGAAATACTCAGCAATGCATTCATATCTCTCCCTATTGCCACGGCCGAGTGGAATGATGGCATGGAAAAGATACAAATCACCAGTGACCCTAAGATTTGGGAACGAATGTCTCATCTCGCATGGCCTACAAATATTTTAATTCCCCTACTTCTCGAAGCTCGCAAATTTGGAGAAGAAGGTAGGATTGAAGAAGCACGAGAGATTATCAAGCGTCTTAAGAACACCCAGATGATTAGGAAGATAGAGGAAGAAGAGGAATTATATTTGAAGGGTGATGGGGATGGGGAAGGGGAAGGTTGGTTGGTAGTCGATGCTATGGCTGTGACGGATGAAATGTGTGAGATGGACAGAGATTTTAAGGAGGATGACTGTACAAAGAAACATAAAACAGAGAAAGGACTAGGGAAGTGCAACGTGTCATTTGCTGGTATGAATTGTTGGTCGAGTTTGTTGAATTGGTGCTTTGCACAAGGGAACTGAGCAGTGGATTATATGAGTTAATTTCATTTCTCGATAATTTGACGTAGGGATAATTATTATGCGATCCAGAATTGTAATTACTTATTCATGATACTTCAAGAAAAGTAGCTAATAGATGAAGTTTATTGGTTATTTTACCCATTTTATAATCCGCCATTCAACCACAAGTGAATATGAAGTGTCGCACTCAAAACCTCAAAATTCACTCACCCGTATCTATTCGAGAATGCCATCATAAAAAGTCGACGACTTTAACTCCCCAGACCCTTTCCAACAAAATCTTCCCAAACCTCTCTCACATATCTTCCAAAATGGGCTGTGTACCATCCAAACCATCCCTCCCTCCAAACGAAAAACATCAACGCCGATCCACCAGAGGTGCATACGCACATCGCAGGAGCGATGAAAGCAGTCTCCACGCAACACGACCCATTGACATCTCATCATCTCACCGCGCCGTATCAACCCGCGTTATGAATGGATATGCGAGCTACCTCCAAGCACAAAGAAAGACTCACAACACGCTCGACGAAGTGTCGACTGAGCGGCACCCTCAAGAGGAACAAGATAGAGTGAAGGAATCGAGATTGAGCTGGACGATTCCGGAAAGAAAATCTTCGCTTGGGGTTATTAGGCTTGAAGCACAAACCAATGGAGACAACACTGTCGGCTCCGGCAAGCCTGGAGCCGATACACTTGATGCTAGAAAAGTCGGAGCAAATACAGGAAGACGTCAAATCGGTCAACCAATCAGTAACTCGGGCTTGAGCGCTGTATCACCGCCGACGCGAAGACAAGATGAAGATGATTTTGGTACTCGCCCTGTTTCTCCTGTTAGTTCGGTCGGTACGACGAAGTGGGATCGCCCTGGTATAGTTCATAGGGTTTGAGTTTGGCGTGATAGTGGATATGGAAATACTGGGTGGGAGAATAAAGTGATGGATATTGGGGCTCTTAGATCTGGTGAAAATTTGATAGAGTGGATATTTGAACCTCGTGGGGGTTTAGTTGGATCTGAATTGGATTAGAAAATCGCATAATGAGGAGACAATCAATGCAGAGATTCAAAGACTGTCTAGTAATGGGAGATGCGGGGTGGGGATAGATAAGTAACTTGTGTTGGAACCGACAGGAATAATAGAAAGGCATATTTGCCCATGCTATTCCTAGAATTTAATGTTTAACAATACTTTTCCTGGTTGCAATGATTTGTCAAACCTTCAGCAATGCTATTTCCTCATTCATTGTAATGCTGTTATGTTTTGAATTCTCCTCAATACATATTAACTACATACTTATCTAACCTGGCAAAGGAAACTGAACATGAGTATCATATTGATCCCAATCAAGAAGAAACATTCTTTTCAAATCAGGTTCTTTTCTGAGAATGGCACAGACATCTTGATGCTCATTTTGACTCCATCCAATTATTTGACAAGCCTGTTCGGTACAGAGATATGGTTAGCATCGAAGTCATCAATATAAAATGAAAAGAGAAAGAGAAGAAATTCTAAGTGAAGTCTTACCCTACTGCAATACCAGAACATTGAACATTTCTGGCACTTAAACAGCGAGGCTGATTTCTTCTGACATCCATGACACATTCTTAGACCATGCGTTTTTGTTGAAAACATTTGAATCTGATCGTTCAACGCGAATAGCTCTTTCAAAGAAAATCTGAAGATCTAATTTTTTGTTGTAGATGGTTAGCGTCAGGCAGCCAAAACGACTATGAAAATATATAAATGACAAGCACATTACCTTCAAACATAGTTCATCATCATGAAGGATACCAATCTTTCCACCATATTTTTCATCCTTGATTGGAAACTCGTATGGTTTTTCGTTGATAATCGCAACTGTACATCCTTTCACAACTCTATTTGGTGGCTATTCTCTTCCCCTCTCCTCGGTTCCGAATGCAAGCTTGATCTCTTTGCCATCAACGTCTTTAATCGCCAAGGATGATTTCCCAAACTTGGTTGTGTGAGTAATCTCCCCCAAGAAACACCAATGATTTCGTGCCCTGGAATAAGAATCTTTGTTATTTTCGTAGTAGTCGCTATTGTTTGAGAAGGGCAAGTGAATGATTGGTGGAAAAACGTCGCGACTTCGAAATTCGACTATCTGTTCCATAGAACGCACTCGCTCTCTTCTCCATAGCCAGGCTTCAAATTTTTCTGGAGAAAAATCGGTGGGTGTTTCGTCGACTGTTGTTTTCCATGCCGTTGAGTGCCCAAATAATTCGTATTCAGTAGGTTTGTCAACTAGGTAACTCCATTTTTGTATTTCCATACAGTCACTGCCATAGACCATTTCAAAGTCAGATATTGTCCTCTCCGCGAAAACTTTTCCTCTGGCCAAGTCGCTATGCTTGAGAACCCTCTCAGCGATAGTCACATAGATTCGCCCCATGTCGGCAATCCCGGTTTCCTGCTCATTATAAAGACGGACTAGTTGATCGAATTCATGAAGTTCCCGTAATGGTCTTGCACATCTGCTCGCTGTGATACGACCAAAAATAAATAACGATAGTTTGGGTATTTCACTCAATTGTCTATCAATGTTCTTGCTCTCGTTTTCGGGCAAGGAGCAGAGATCACGTGAACAATTAAACCCGAAATCTCTCTGAAGACTCCCACGCCGAGCTCTGCGGGTTTTATTGAGACCCAGGTAGTTTATCGTAATTTCCTCATCTTTGCAGATGTCTTTCAGAGCTGTAACGGCGATTTGTTGGCTACTCTCAATCCAGTGCGCTCCCGCGTTTCGATCACAGGCATGGTTGATACGACATGCATTAGGAAAAAGCCCGCCTCTTTTGTATCGGTTTTGAGATCCGCCTGGATTGCCCGTTTCCAAAATATAAGCTCCCTCCAAAGGCAGACAGTTTGTGTTGAAAATCGCACACAGCCGTTCGGATTCATTTGTGCACTGGTGCATATAACCGAAAGAAAAGCAATCCTGTTGCTGTTGATTAGTGAGAGCAGACAATTGTCTTGAGATGCAAGGTCGAAGATCATCTCCGAATAATTCAGGTCCTAATATCAATGCAGACTCAGAGAGAATTCGTGTGCCCCTGGGAATATTTATGGTCGCAATGAGACCTAAACCTTTCCCTGGCACATGCCGCTTCGCATACATTCGATTAGCCATCGTGATACACTTATTGGGATCGTCCGCCTTCGGATCTGTTTGACCACTTAATCTGAAAATCAGGTTGGCTTGAAGACTTTGTGAAAGTGAATATGAGAATAGCCGTAGGAGGATGAACCAATATAGCCAACCATAATGAAGTTGTTTGCAGTGGATTCTTTTGATCGGAACGAATGTGAGTCTTCTGGATGATGTGAATTAATGGTGTATGTGACTTGTAAAACTGCAAAATCACATCAAAGAATTAACAAGGGGAAGGTTTGATCCTTCGTGCATGTAACCAAGGAGCTTTGTGACGCATGGAGGATATAATGAAGCACTATCACTTGTGCCTCAAACTTCAACATGAGAAAGAAGTAGAATGTAGTGGCTGGTTCTATTCACTCGATCATGAGCCTCAATCTGTCTCAAGCGTTCCATAGACATCTCCTGCTTAATTTCCCACAACAGTCGACAAAGGAAATTGAACAACCTCATTGAACTCGCCCCACTTCATTAAAAACATCCCTCGCAAATCAGGCTTCTTGACGATTTTGCAATTATTTTTGTGGCCCTTAGTGCTCCAGCCGTTCTTTTGGCATTTCTATTCGTGTTGCACATGATAATTAGTATGCGCACTATTATATATGATCGCGGAGCCTCTGTATTAGACCAACCTCATTGCAATATCAGAAAAAGGAACACCCGCTGCATTTAACCATTGACGATGACTTTGTACCACATCCGTGGCATCTTCTGGCACCATCAGTCTCTCTTTTTGTAGAAAATTCGTGAGTCAGATCTCTTAATGCAATCGAGTGAGATAAAGATGTTGGGAAGATCTGTATCACATTGTTAAATATAGACCAATATATGGGTATCTAGTGAAAATCCCTTGAGTAACATACCTGAATTAATGCGACGTTTTTAAGGCTGATATCAGGTTCAGTAACTTTGCCATCGCTTTGCGCATAGAGAATTGCAACCTTGTGCGCTTTTCGAAGTTTAGGAAATATCCCTCGTGCATTGGTTTTGAGTAAGAGTTGGAAATGTGTGTCATCAAGGTCTTTGACTAGAATTACGAGATCTGATATGTCAAACTCCAGAATCTCGCCCAAGAAATACCAGTGGCGTCGCGGTCGCTGATTGGACTTTCCAGCATTTTCATAGAGCTCTGGGCTCGTCTGGTCTCTATGTGGAAGTTCCAGGAATGAGGGGAAAATGGAGTTACTCAGAAAACTGTTTGGGCTTTCGAAATAAATTTGTGAATTCTGTGGTCCCTCTCTTCTCCAAAGCTAGTCTTCAAATCCATTTGAATCAAGACTTGACGGGACATCATGGACGGGTGTCGCCCAGTCTAGAGATGATAAGCCGTAGTAGTTGTTCATGGATGGTTGGCTGGCTCGATGCTGGTTATCGAGCACTTGTACGCTGTCACTGCCATATGATATAATCAAGTAAGGCGTTGCCTTCTCAGCCAAAATACGAGCTCTTGCCCAGTCACCGTGACTTATGTTCGTTTTAGAAGCTTCAGCAAAAAGACCACCCAACAAGCTGACACCCACTTCTTTGCCATAGATTAGCTGAACTGCTTGATCTATGTAACGGATGCCCTGCAACGGATTTCTCATAAAGGTGCCTGGAATCAGAGTTATGATCCGAGCGATATTCATCAACTCTCTGTCTATTTGCATGGATTCCCTGGCAGTTAAACCACAAAGATTGCATGAGCACAAAAATTTGAATTTCTCTTGGAGAACCTGTCGTCGAATTTGGCGAGGCCACGCGTGAGATCCAAGATAGCTTATTGTGATCTTCGCCTTCGTGGATGTCTCTCAACGCGTGGATAGTAAGCTTTTGGATAGTCGTGTTCCAGTTGCTAGAGGGGTTGTTATCACAGGCGTGGTTGATCCGACAAGCTTCAATGAATAGTCCGCCCTCATCGCCACTGTCCATGGGAAGACCATTTGTCTTGAAGATACCAAAGTATTGCTCATCCGCGTTCTTGTAAGGGTGTATATTTTTCAGAGATAGAAATGCTTGCCGTTATTCATCGTTGAGAGCATTGAATTGACCTCGGAGAAAAAATCCTGGGGGTGCTCGTTTAGGCCTCGTCATGACTGGCTTCTCTTCAGTGATTCGAGTACCCTTAGGAATGTCCTGGGTTGCAACAAGACCTTTTCCCTTTCCCGGTTCATCTTTCAATGCGTATCTCGGATTTTTCGGCATCCTGTGTCGTTTTTTCTCTTCGCTTTTTTATTTTCTATCTTCTGACTGAGAAAGTTGATGGGAGGATACTGAAATTGAAGATGTCAGGAGGGTTCTAAATCAATTGAAAATTATGTTGCCTTTGGCTACAAAGGTCAATTTGTATAAGCAAAATGAACTTGTTGATGGTAGATGGAAGCTAGCATGAAAACAATCATCTCTGTGTACAGACGCGTGTGACTTCTCGTCTTAAAAGAAAATCTTGCACAGCGCACAATCTTAAAAATCAAGGGTCTCCCTGGCTTTTTTAGACCCTTTGGTATGCCAAATAAGGATTCCGGTGCACATAATGCAGATTAATATACTTCAACTGCTTTGAATTATTGATTAATTCGAAATGGTTGGAATTGGATTTAGCACGCGTGTTTGCATGATGCATGTAGCATGGCAACAGAGTTACAGTCCCCCTTGGAAAGGCATCAGCTAATCGAAAAAATCGGTTTGCTTTTCATGTGATATGGCAAACATTATCCCAATGGAACCTCAATAGATATGAGGCATGGTTTAATTGGTGTGAGCTTATAGAAGCTCTCCACGTTCGTCATGGGAGACAGGAAGGTTACAATCAATGAATGATACTCATGGTTTAATCCTGGACTCTTTGCTTCATGGAGGGAACTTTTCGCACTCTATACAACCAATACACTCTCTCTTATCAGAAGAACATAAACGGAATCCGATGCCGATGGTCTCGTCCACGATTATCGACGAGTTTGACAATTCCGCTTCCGTCCTGTAAATATGGTATGTTCACGGCCGCTACTAAGGGATAATGACAGTAAAGCCACATACAGGTGGCTTTTGTTTTTGTTTGCGCTAAGGTTGGCATACATATTCTGCACTTGACATGGGGCACATCTTGCTTCATTCGTCAATTGCTGTTGCAAAATTATTCTCAGTCAAACTTTCGACCTCACAACCATGTTGTAGCAGTAATCTTCAATATGCTCTTGTAATCATGACAATTGCACTTTATGGAGCATATTTGAGAAAATGATAAGATGGGTGATCACATCGTCAGCAAACAAAGAGACACTTTGAGATGAAGATCTTGGTTTCCATTCCAACCGAATGACAAACGGAAATCTCCACTTCTCCACTCAAGACATAGGTCGGGAGCAATCTCGGGATGTTTGTTGGTGATATCATGGCCAAAACCAAGAATGGCAAGCTGTCAACATACGATGAAGAGATGTTGAAACTCCAGATTCTCAAATGCAACAAAAAGATAATCCCAAAAGCAAACATCCATAAGGTTAGGGTTGCAGCGCCATGCGTTACCAGTCAGCTTTTCTTTGTATCTTAGGCCTGGATCCCCAGTAATGTATGTTAGAGTGCAACGAACCTTATCCCCACAGATACTCTCATCCCTCATGAACCCCCATTATTCAATTGTCCAATACCTGAACTACCGATATCTCAAGACCGATTATTGGTGCTGAGCGGCATTCGGAGTTGTCCCGGAATTGTTATGACAATTTATCCGAGGCCAAGCTTCATCGACTCCCCCGCAATTGACAAATACCATAGTTAGGACAGCTAAGAAGCTCAAGATATAAACATCACTCCGATCTCAGATTGTTTTTCTGTTCAACCATTTCAATCAAATACCAACAAGTAATATAATCCTCACCAAAATCTATCAAAATGGCTGATAAAACCAAGATTGCAACGCTCGATGTAAGTATACCTTTCACTCGAAAATACCCCGCTTCTGAGTCCAACAACTACCATATGAAGAGAATTGGCAAGAGTTCTTCGCCACTTACACATTCAACGCAGAGCACACTTGTCGACCGTCTTCCTACCTCCTCCAAAACCCTCTTTGAGGCCAAAGCCACCAAAGCTTTAACCTTCGAATCCATCGCCAACCAACTTGGCCGCTCCGAGGTCGCTGTTGCTGCACTCTTTTACGGCCAGTCGCAAGCCTCTGCCGTCGACATTGATAAGCTTTCCCAAATCCTCGACGTACCACAATCGAAACTCGAGGCCGAGCTCGGAGGTTTCCCAGACCGTGGACGTGCTGGTCCCATGCCACCAGTTGAACCTCTCATCTACCGATTGTATGAAATTGTCCAAAACTATGGATATGCTTACAAGGCCGTTATGAACGAAAAGTTTGGAGATGGAATTATGAGTGCTATTTCTTTCAGTACCAAGGTCGAGAAGGAGACCGATGAGCAGGGAAACAACTGGGCGGTTATTACTTTGAGAGGAAAGTGGTTGCCATTCTCCAGATTTTAAATTGGTTTGGAATGGCAGGAGAGAAGGGATTCCAACGGGAGGTTTTCTGAGGGAAAAATAACATGTTGAAGGGGCTGCCAAATTGGTACCTGGGTTCTACGATTAATTATTAAAAATATGAACAAATTAATGAATCAATAAATGTTTTACACGACGCTTTTTGAGTTGTCAAGCCTGACATCACAGGTTTGATCTGAGCATTCACGATAGGTAACTTTCACGCGTTTTATGAGTCTTTCATTTCGCTTATCTTTCACGTCCTATCCCTACAAAATACTTTTCAATCCATACCTTGAAATTATATGATGCCATATTAGTCTTGACCAAGAAAATTTTCGGGAGAGTTCCCTTGATATCCAATTTCAGACCATCTTATACCGCATTCATTCCTTAAACAGTTCCATTATTCTTAGCTGCACTGCTACGTACTTCCAGTCGAGATACGAAGTATCCTGAATATCATCAAGACAGCAAAACATAGAATGCTTTCTTGTTTGCTATGTACGTCGTTGATAATGTGCTCTTTCCATGAACTTTTGACACCCAGAAATTCTCTTCAGAAATTCTGACGAAATGAACTGTCGGGGCTCATAGTGACGGCTGATATTAGCCGAAATGTTGGAGTAACATCGGGCGTTACAAGTCCAAGTCATAGTTGTGAAACCTCTTTGATTTAGCCGATACATCTATGAAGCTCTTCAAACCAAGATTCAATGCATATTTCACACAAAATACATCATCATATCACATCACATCACATTTCACCATCAAAAAAGAAGTCATAATATAGGGAAAGCAAAATAAGAGTTTGATTCCCTATAGTATAAAAGGGCGCGTCACCATGCCAAAAGAACAGCAAAGTCCCACCAAGAAATCTCGAGCGGCAGAAAATTTCCCGAAATTCCCTCTTCCATTGCGAAACGAAAGAAGTTATCAAGCTTGTCCGAAAAAGAATCCTCGCCCCTATAACCGCAATGTGTGCGAATAAAACGATGTGAGTGATCAATCACATCGTCGATTGTCGATTATGTATGTTGAAGTATAAAAAAAGGGGATTGGTATGAAATACCGATAATTGAAGGGTGAAAGTTGGGGCCAAAATGTGTTATGACCGTAATGAATGTGGTGGTGTGTATTGAAGACCATGGGAAGTCCAATACTGCCGATAAAATCTTTTTCTATTTTATAAAGTGTCTATTTTTCTAGAAAACCCATCTAAGTGAACGTTCGTGTGCGCAGCATTGAGGAGATTGCGAAAATTGGTGCAAAATGATAGAGATGTGTAAATTTTGTCTCGAATATCTCTCATCTATTTCTTTCCGATTCGTCGTCGTTAAACGTGTTCGTTATTCGCAAGCGTATCTAGCGATTCGTGTCTCGAAAGGAAAATAATGAAAGTCGTATATCCAGTGTGCTCTATCGCTCCTCCAAAATCATCTCAGAAGAGATGATTTATGCCTTCTGAACGTTGCAACCACGGCCTGGGCCACGTTGGATGTTGCATCCACGGCCTGGTCCGGCGGTCTTCTGGACGTTACATCCACGTCCTGGTCCCTTTTGAACATTGCATCCACGGCCGGGTCCGGCCTTTTGGAGAGTGCATCCGCGTCCTGGTCCTTGCATTTTGATTGATTTATTGGGGTGGGTTTTGGTTTTTGGTAAAAAGATTGTATATAAGTGAATGTAATTTGGTGAAGAAGAAAAGTCTAGGAATGAGGGTTGGAGGAGGGGTATTTATAGGGAATTCTTGAGGATGGATTTGGCAATTGTTCAAGAATGACAAAGAATGCTGAGTGCTGGACCATTAAGATAGTATTAAAATGGAGTCTGTGAAGGAGAGAGAACAGCCCAGGGAATAGCCATCTGTTCTGGCTTCTAGAAGACTTTTCGAAGGAAGTTGTTATCCACAGTTTCGTTTCAAATCACTCGTTCAACAAGGAGATTCTGAGGATCAGATTTCAAGTGGAAAACAGTCCTTCCTATAGAATGAAAGAGGATCCTACGTCAAATTGAAGCTACTCACCCTTGATATTGTCCTCGAATCCGAACATTGTTCTTCAACCCCAAGAAACCAACAAGGAAATAAAAATCAGTTGACCAATCTCAGCTCCAGAAGTCATTTCTCCCTTCAAAATCCATCAAACTAGAAATCAAAAACTTATAAGCGACGCCCTACAATCTTCCACTTCATCAAAAGACTGTTCAAAGTCATTACCATATCCTAAAGATCGTGAGAAAATTCATGAAGCTGTTCAAGCATAAAATTTCTCACGAAAAGTATTAAAGAAATATGAAAATTAAAGAATATTTAAGCGAACCCCTTAGTATTGTCTCCTTAATATTGTTCATTTCGGGCCTCTATTCAAAGAATTGAAGAGGAATGTTCTAGAAGCAATTGATGGAAGTGTCTAGAAGTTTTTCTTCAAGTACTATGCACGAAATATCATGTCTGGCGTGTGAGGTAATGGAATGAGTTGGTTCGGCGGGATTGCCATGTCGGAAACTTCAGGAATAACCTCAACATTTCCATTTCAGAAAACCTCACTCAATGAAGGCTTTGTTCTTTTACATATTACCCGAAGAGTTAACCTCACCTTGTGTCTCAAAGTCAAAGCCTTACACTAGGTCGGGGAAGATGCGACCTACTTTCCACATCAAAAGGATTCTGGCCCTTCTGCCTATTCTCTCTCTAACCAAAGGCCGGACTCTCCGATTCTTTCTGACTTGTGTCTTGGAGTCTTTGATACCAAAGAAAGATATCAAGGAGAACATTATAGACTCACCTCGTGCTAGCCATGTGTTTAAGTTGTTTCCTCAACAGAAGGAAGCTATAGCCCTTCATATACCCCGAGTCTAGTTTCACTTGTTCTAAAAATTTCATTTCAAGAATTAATAGGAAAAGCAATTTATGAGTTCCATTGTGCTCAACCCGCTTCTTCCCGCGACAATATATCTAGAGATTGAGCATTTGTTATGTCTCCAATGAAGAAAACACATCGTGGTTAGCTAGATAGATACCGATGGTATGACTGTAGTTTATTTACAATGAAGTTTCTCTAGGAAAGAAATTGTTTGGGCCCTAACTCAGAATGCAGAAATTCTTCTACATGGAGTGAAATATTAGAGGTCGAAATATTGATTTAGGAAGGCATTTCATTTCTATGAAGTTTTAGAACTGTCTTGAGTGGAACATACCTAGATATTTGTAAGTAAAGTAACACGAAACCCTCTCAGTTCATCAACCATGGTTCCGCATATTCATTAAAGGTACTTCCTACCTGCTAGGTTGTAGACTTTCACTTAGCTCGGCTAATCGGCATTCCAGTTTCCATGATGACGACGCTCCTTCCTTTCTCTGCTGTTTACTGTTAATGTCACGTTATCTCCACGTTCACTCTCGCATTTTTATGGACTTAAAAGTATATGTGTATCATCTTTCCAACTAGCTCTTCCCTTCTGTCGGATTCTTGATCAGTCGGATGGTATCTGAAGTACACTTTCCTCGTGGAAGGTCTAGGACTAAAGATTCCGGATGATTGCTAAAAGAATTATAGCTGAAGAAGCAGACTCTTCTTGAGAACTAATTCAGCAGGTTCTATTTAGTATTACTGTGTGGTGCTTGATGTTGATCTAAGTGAACGATTGAGATATTCATCTACTTATACAGGCTGTTGTTGAATATGCGTAAAATGGCAAGTTAAATCTTCGAGAGTTCATCCCCCGGACTTCAAGTTTGATCCGGAAAGATCTTAATTAATGTGAGCAAGTATCGGTGAAGTTTCTCAATTGATTTATTCAAGTGCTCAGATTGATTTTGGGTTTATCGCTGCTCGTAAAAAGACATAGAGACAAAGAAGCCAGGGATGTGTTTAGATGATTTCTGCACTTTTTGATTTGCATAATGATAGATGAAATATCAAAACTCCTCCTCAGTAATGTCTCTGTCCCTTCACATTTATTCCTTGAAGATTGCCATTCCTCGAATCGATCGCTGATGATACTGAAGTGGGTATCTTGAGCTATCACCATTGCTATTTCCTTCTTCATTAACAAATCCTAAGTATTCCCTTCCTCAATTCCCAACATCCAGACATGTCTTCTCTCCCAATCTTGCTGTCCGATCTTCACACTTCAATGTCGCAATGCTTATCGGTAATGTTACACCCCTAACTCCTCCTCGTTCCTTCCCTAAACAACAAGAACGACACTATTTGCACTGTTTGCTCAATTTTTTCAACACTAGAACCCTCGATTGACCTAGCACAGGCCATGGTATTTTTCTATAAAGATCGGGCTTCTCGCCCTTGTTTTTCCTCTTCTTTTTCTTTTCTTCTTCATGCACCCCTAAAAAATCAAGAATTTTTGTAATCAAAACTATGTTCCTGGTATTACACTGCCTCCAGGTGACACGGGAAACTTTTTTTCATTGAGATGTTTGCTTTGTGCTGGCACTCGAAGAATAATTCTTGTAATTATTTGTCATCATTGTTATTATTTTAATGGGAACATTGTCGTGATGACTTGATGATGTTGTGTGTTTTTGCAAAGGTCGTATATACTACCTTAGATTTCTGCCTGTATTCAAAACTAGCTTAAGATGCTCTCTCTGAGAGAATTGCTACAAAGGGCGTGTTAAAGAAAGGTTCCGATATTCCTGTGAAGGAAATGATAATGATGATAATAATGTTAATGATGATGGCAGCGGTGCTGGTGAACTGTACGTTGACATCCGCTTGTTTAATTGGTGGTAGTAACACCAATGAATTATTGGTCTCTACTGGATTTCTATTGAGTTGTACGCTATGTATACTCCCTAAAAGCTTCTAGAAATAGATATAGAAATACAATGGAGAGTCATGTAAGCCTGTTCGCTCCAAACCTGCCCTCGGAAGATATAATCACATGATACTAACAAAAAGCGATCTTTCGACTAGAGAAAAAACACATGATTTCCTTCCGGCATATAAGAAAGATGTACCCTTGGCATTATCATTCACTCTTAGGATCTATAGAGCTATGATGATTACTTGTAAGAAGTTTCCCACAGAAGCCCCAACAATTGGCCAGATTAAATTGCTTTTGCCTCCATTCACACTGAATCTTAAGATTTATGAAGTAATACTCCAGCATTATCCATGGCATTCAATTTCTGTAAACATGTTTCAGGCACTTCCGAAACTTGTACTTGATGGTAAATATCCTTCTTTATAACTATCTAACTAATTCTTTTCTCCTTGTGACGTTCACAAGGTCACCAGAAACGGTCCTTGTGACAACTATTCCATTTACCAAACTATAACCAATGAATTTTCACAAAATCGACCTCAAAATATGTTGGCACTGTCCGCCATCCTGATTGCCTCGACAAATACTCAAATGTTCGTACCGATTGAAAATTCAAAAGCTAGCTGATTCAGAGTCTAAATTCATCCGGGACAAGAAAGACTTACCATATTTTCCACGTTGGCGCCTCACATGTTGTATTCGAGGTATATTTGGAGACATAGTATCTCTCAAACAGCCAAAGACCATAATTTGCCCTCACAAATCGTGTGTATGAGATAGTTGTGAACAAAAAAATTGAATATATGAGATTCTCCGAAGAGTCTCTTTCCTGGAATCAAGACCATTTCTGGTCCCCATAAATTGTATATGAGGTATTGATGAACAAAACTTGACTCAGCACCACCACCAGCACCACCCACAAAACCAAACAATTTTTGTAATCAAGACTATGTCCTGTCCTCACAAGTTGTGTATGAGGGGTTGATGCACAAAAATTGGCTCAGCACCACCAAAAAATCAAGAATTTTTTGAGATCAAAACCATGTCCCGTCCTCAAAAATGATATAAGAGGTATCAATGCACAAGAATTGACTTGGCACCACCACAAAACCAAACAATTTTTGAAATCAAGACCATGTCCTGTCCTCGCAGTGAACATTCTGCGAGGTAATATGAAGAGAGAAAAAAAGAAAAAAAATTAGAATCCGGGGGGGAGTCAGACCTTTTATACTTATGGACTGTGGGGTATCTTGTTTAGTGAGCAGAATTACGCAATTAGTCTACTTGGTAATTAGAAATGACATTTGGAGAGGTTGAGTTACGTGTCCTGAATGTGTTTGCTTATGCGAGGGGGTTTGCGGGAAACTACATATGTCTAGTCTTGAGCTAGTGGTCTTAGGCTCGTTGAAGCTTTATTTTCGTGATATTTTTTACTTGAATTTTACTTAGTATTCTCCGCTTGACTGATATAGTTATGAATTGGAACTGGTTGAGAATATAGTCGTCAATGGTGAAATCAACGGTTGTAATCTTTACGGCTAGACGAGAAAATCGAAAAGGGTTTATCCAATACTTTCTCTCCGTTTATCAAAATGACAGATCTCTTTTAAGATGAGATGATCTAGTCACTTGTACTATCAGTCTTCGTTTTCCTACAGAGTTCCAAAGAAGCCCTAACCCTACAGCACGATATTTCGATAGAAATGAAAGCAAAAACTGAGGTGCAGAACATTGTTCATTACTTTACTTGATCGACACGTGTGAAGCTAACAGAAATTACTTCGTCCAACAAACCAATCATCATAAAACCAAGCAACGAAATCCTCTACAAGCACCAACCGAACATCAAATCCCATTCCGCAAAGCTATATCATCCCAAACCTTCCCCCCCCCCCGCTCCTCAGATCTCCACCCTCCTAATCCCAGTTTCCAAAATCCCACTCCCTCCCATCCATTCCTCATTCCCGCTACAAATCTCGCCAATACACCCAGCACCACCACCCAATCCACGATATCATCGCTTCGGAACGCTTTGGAACATAAAAAGATGATCGAGAGAAGTTCTGAAAAGTGGGAAGAATGAGTTTTGATTGTTTTGCCATCGTGAAGAGTAGAATAGTATCTACCTATTTCCAGTCTAAACACACTTTAATCCCAAAATTCCAAATTCCAAATTCACAATCTCGTATATTATCCCCCCTTCTCATTTTAACCCATCCACAGATCCATCCTCAAAAAAGATAAGTCATTCTTATGTACTTTTCCACCAATGAAAAGCTAGCCTCTCGCTACGCGGCCATATCGGTTTTCATTTTCGTCCCTCTCCTCCTTCTCCTCCTTCTCCTCCTTCTCCTCCTTCTCCTCCTTCTCCTCCTTCTCCTCCTTCTCCTCCTTCTCC
>PQXJ01000527.1:0-23963 GCA_004786225.1 Botryotinia narcissicola | reverse complement strand
AGGGAGATGGGAGATGGGAGATGGGAGATGGGAGATGGGAGATGGGAGATGGGGAAGAGGGGGGAAGAGGGGGAAGGGGAAAGGGAGAAGGTGGAGAAGGGAGTTTTATATAAATAGATAGGTATAGAATTTGAGATGGGTTTTAGGTGATGGTTTTGGGTTTTGGGTTTTGTGGGGGTGGTTGAGATGGGATAAGGATGGGGATGGGGATGGGGATGGTATGGGATGGATGGGATGGGAATTGGATTGGATTGGAAATTAGATTAGGATTGGATTGGGATTGGATTGGGATTGGATTGGGATTGAGATTGGAATTGGAGTTATTGTGTAGTGAATTATATATGGATAATGAATAATATATAACGAATAATATATAATATAATTTATTTATGGAATTGAGGCCGAGGGTAATTACTTAAATACTCTTATCTACTTACTTATTTTCACCCTTCACTCTAATCTTAACTCTACTCTCTAGATATTTATAATTCTAATTAATAAATATAAGGAAAAGAGAAGAGAATGTATTTATGTTCTAGGTAGGTGTAGATGAAAGATAGAGATGAAAGATATTGATTATGTGTATATTTATTCGATATATTCTAGAATATTTAGAATAGAATAGTTAGGATGTCAGTTGTAGTATAAGGTTAACAATTTGTAAGAAGTGAGAAGAGAGTGTGCTAGCATCTAGATCTAGATTTAGATATGTTAAGAATTGAATAGGGGGGTGAATAATGGGTTGTGATATATTATATTTATCAGGTACGGAGTGTCTATGTATGCTCACTCGGTACCTCGCACGAGTATAGAGTTGCAGGGGGTGTCTCGCTTATGTGGTATTGTAATTTGTTGGAATTTGGAGGAAGCTTATTGGATGCTGATGTGATGATGATGTGATATGGTGAAATTTGATACATTAGATTATCTTGGGGGAAATAGTAAATACAAAGGTATTTTAGGCTATTATCTGTGATGAGAGTAAGGTTTTTGATACATCTATAAAAAATTGGTGATTTGGTGCGGAGGGGAGAGGAAAAGTTGGGTGCCTGCTGAAATTTGGTTGCCTGTTTGTACTGTATTATCGCTGACGACGCATTTTGGGCTTGGGTTGCAGATGGAGATGAAGGTAGATGGATTCTTTTGTTTGGTGTGGTTGGTGAGAATTCTTCTGCCTGTAAAAAAAGGCACCGGTGTTTTGTCTTGAATTCTGGTACTGAGAAGCAGGGGGGAGGGGATTGAAGGCAGATGGATTTTTTGTAGAGTTGATGAGAGATGAAGGCATCGGTTTCTCTGTCTTGGTTGCTGGGTTCAATATTGCGCAAGTAGAGGAAAAGATGAGGTGATTCGTAGGTATCTTGCTTTTGAAGACGTTGTGTGCATGCTTGTGGCGTTGTGATTTTTTAGAAGAGGATATATAGGAGTCTCCTGCTGCAATCTATTCATTTCGTTTCTTAATACTCATCGATAATAGTCTCCACACGAGGAGATCAGGATTGAATCCTCGGATAGTCAATGGTACCAAATAGCTTACCTGCTCGAAAACATACTTCCTCACCATGGTAATTTATTCAGATATACCTCTCGAACTGAGAGGATTCAACGAAACTAGTCTAGTGGACGACGATAATTTCGGACCTTTCTACAAGGTTCCTGGGAAATCAACATTCGATTTCACACTCCTCTTTGAAGAAACAGTCCTCTCTATCATACCTTCGGTTTTCTTGTTAATCTTGATACCACCGCGAATTCAACACCTATGGAAATCCCCACGAAAAGTAATCAGAAGCCGTCTTCTCACTAGCAAAATCGTAAGTTTCACGTATCCTGATCCATCAAAGCTTTCCTAACGAAATAGATCCTCCTCTCCATATTCAGTATCCTCCAAATCGTAAACATAATCGCAATCTCCCACTCCCCCCTTAAAACACGTGCCTCGCTACCCGCAGCTCTCCTCGCATTCACGGCCACCTTTGGTTTGTGCATTCTATCGTATTTTGAACATAGCAGAAATATTCGTCCCAGCTCAATTATTAACGCATATCTCTTTTTCACGTTACCTTTCGATGCCGCACAGTTGCGAACTAGATGGCTACGCGGAGATGATGTAGCGGGAAACGCGATTTCGACGTCTATCTTTGGAGTTAAACTCCTGCTTTTGATTTTGGAAGCGAAGGGGAAAAAGAAAATTCTTTTCCCAAGATATGATTATCTCTCGCCAGTAATTACGAGTGGATTGTTTGCGAGAAGTCTGTTTTGGTGGTTGATTCCGCTTTTCAGATTGGGGTTTGGAGGGGTGGTAAGAGATGAGGATTTATTCGTAGCGGATGGAGAGTTGTTGTCGGATGCTTGTGAGGATAGGTTGGGGAAATATTGGGGAAATCGTCTGAAATCCACTTCTTGTAATTGTTTCGTCAGAGAATGCTAACAGATGTTTAGGTACGAAATACCCTCAAAATCACACTTTGATGTGGGTAATGCTACGAGCAATGTTGAGACCACTGACTGCATCCATTCCACCACGTCTAGCATTAACATTCTTCCGCTTTATGCAACCCTTCCTCATCAACAAGATCATCTCTCTCGTTAGTGATCCCGACTCCAAATCACCTAACATTGGCTGGGGTATAATCGCCGCTTCCGGACTCATTTATATCGGTTTAGCTCTCACAGCAAGCGCATCTCAACACAAAGCCAACCGCATGACAACCATGGTGCGAGGCGCTCTCATCAGCGCCATTTATTCCCACACCCTCGGAATCTCCCTACCAAATTTTGACCAATCCGCTGCAGTGACCCTCATGTCTTCAGATGTCGAGCGTATCTGTGTCGCCTTACAACCAATCCATAATCTCTGGGCTAGTCCCCTCGAGATTGCACTAGCGATATGGTTACTACAGAGAGAAATCGGGATTGCGCTTTTAGGTCCATTGTTTGTAACAATCATAGCAGTTTCGGGCCCGTTTTTCATGGCGAAATATATGGGCGCTGCGCAAAAGCTTTGGATGGATAGGATTCAGATGAGGATCGACACGTCGGTGAAAATGCTGCAATCTATAAAGGGCATCAAGATGTTAGGTCTCAGTGAGAAAATATCCATTATGATTTCTCAACTTAGAGAAACGGAGATTAGACATTCTCTGAAAATGAGGAGGTTGTTCGTGGTTATGATTGCTTTTGGTAACATGTCTGATATTTTTGCGCCCGGTGCGGCCTTTATTATATATGTTATTGTAGCATCGGTGAATGGGAAAGTTCTGGATGTTTCATCGGCATTCACTGCGTTGTCGCTTATTGCATTGCTAGTTGCGCCTATTCGAGCAATTGTTTTTGCGGCTCCACCGCTTATTGCTGCGGTGGGATGTTTAGATCGGATTGAGAATTTTCTTACTTCGGCTACGAAGAAAGATCATCGTCTTGTATTACCGCGAGTGCGAGACTTATCAAGTGGTCGTGTCAGGCTTGGGATATTGCCTAGAGATGTATCTGCGGGTTCTGAGATTGAGCTTGACAATCTGACAGCTCGAGAAGATAGCTCCGAATCACCGACAACGATTGCTGTCAAAAATCTATCTCTCGCTTGGTCAACTGAGTCCCCTCCAGTCGTTACTGATGTGTCGTTTTCCGTTCAACCCGCCACCCTAACAATGATCATCGGACCAATTGGCAGCGGGAAATCTAGTCTTCTGAAAGGTCTTTTAGGAGAAATTCCCTCGACGAAAGGAGATATCTATATCAACCACTCTGAAGTTGCATTTGTGGATCAAACCTCTTTGATTCAAAACTGTAGCATTAGAAATAATATTGTCGGGACTGGCGACTATGAATCTGCGTGGTACCAAAGAGTCATCCATGCTTGTGCTTTGGAGAATGATATTGAAGGAATGATAGAGGGAGATGATACTGTTGCGGGATCTGGAGGAGCTGCACTTTCGGGAGGCCAGAAACTGAGAATTGTATGTTTCTTTGAGTCTCTCGCCGGTATGATTATGTTTAGAAACTGATATTGATAGGCACTTGCTCGAGCAGTTTACTCCCGTCATAAAATTTTGATGTTGGATGATGTATTCAGTGGTCTGGATATCGTTAGTGAAGAACAGATCTTTACTCGCTTACTCGGTAGACACGGGTTACTTCGTCGATTGGGTATTACGACTATACTGGTTACTCATGCGGCACATCGTTTATCATATGCGGATCATATTATCGCTTTAAATGTTCATGGTTTAGTCGCCGAACAAGGAACGTTTTATGATCTAACTAAGAAGAATGGATATGTGTCTAGTCTTGCAACGAAACATGTGATAGAGACAGACACTTCTAAAGAGTCTGAATCTGTGGATATGAAAGATAACGACGATACAGCGAGACAAATTGCAAGTGCGGACCTCGAGCGTCCGATTGGGAACTGGGCGACGTATCGATATTATTTCGAGAGTTTAGGATGGTGGAATATGGGAATGTGGATGGGGATAATGATTTTTTATTCTTTACTTTTGCAGTTTCCTAGTAAGTTGAGCGACTTCTATTCAACCTTGAGCTTTTGTGTACAAATACTAAAGTTTCAGAACTCTGGATTAAATTTTGGACAAGTGCTATAGCCATTCATGGAATTTCAATCAATGGTTTCTACCTCGGTATACTCATAGCTGTCGAATTAACCTCCATGTTTCTACTCATGATCCTCACCAGCACACTTCTCCTAAAAATGATCCCCCGATCAGCCACGATATTACACACCGCACTTCTCACCACCATCTCCAACGCTCCTCTCTACTTCCTCACCAAAACAGACACGGGATCAATCATCAACCGCTTGAGTCACGACCTCTCAGTCCTCGACTCCGAACTCCCCATTGCGTTTCTAATCGTCATTAACAACATTTTCACATCCCTCATCCAAGCCCTACTCATCTGTATCTCCGCCTCCTATTTCTCTCTCTCACTCCCTTTTATCCTCCTGCTCATCTACCTCCTCCAAAAATACTATCTCCGCACCTCCCGACAAATCCGCCTCATGGATCTCTCATCCAAAGCACCCCTCCACACGCATTTCCTAGAAACCCTCAGTGGACTCCTAACCATCCGCGCATTCGGTTTTCACACCGTCATGCAAAAACGCCATACAAAACTCCTTGATAATTCCCAAAAGCCCTTTTATTTACTATATTGCATCCAAGTATGGTTGATGCTTGTCATCGACCTCTTAGTTGCCGCTCTGGCGATTCTGCTCTTCGCGCTAGTGGTGAAATTGAGACATACAGCCGATGCGGGATTGGTAGGTTTGGCGTTGGTAAATATTATGGGATTTAATACTACGCTGTCGGCGTTTATTATTCATTGGACGGCAACGGAAACAAGTGTAGGGGCGGTTGAGAGAATCAGATCATTTGTGCGTGAGACTCCGGATGAAAATCGAAAAGAAGAAGAGAATGTTGAGGAGGGAGAAAGAGAGGCAGAAATAGAGGTACCAGAAGATTGGCCCAGTAGAGGCGCGATTCGAGTTGAAAATATAACAGCATCGTATTTCAAAAACCGGGAACCATGCTTACGAAACATCAATATTGATATTCCCGCAGGTCAAAAGATCAGTATTTGCGGTGCATCCGGCGCGGGAAAATCATCTTTTATCGCACTACTTTTGCAGATGCTGGAAGTACAGCAGGGATCAATAATGATCGATGGAATTGACATTCTCAAGATTCCACGACAGATTCTGCGAGAACGCATGGTTGTTATACCCCAAGATCCAGTCTTTATCAATGGTTCGCTTCACCAGAATCTCGATCCCTTTTCTCTGCAACAGGATGATGTGGAAATTGTAGCTGTTTTGGAGAAATTGGGACTTTTACTTCCTGGTGTGATCGAGACCGAGGGACTTTCTGATGAATTTGATTCGAATTTGTTATCGTATGGGCAGCGACAACTTTTTTGTCTGTTGCGTGCGGTGCTAGGATACAGATGGATATGGAGGGTGAAGAATAGATGTCCGATTGTGGTAATGGATGAGGTGAGTGCGAGTGTGGATGTTGAGACAGAGCGGGTGATGAATAGGGTATTGCGGGAGGAGTTTGAAAGGTCGACAGTGTTGGGGGTTGCGCATAGGGAGGGAATGGTTGGGGGATGCGAGAGAATGGTGGTTTTTGCGGAGGGGAGAGTGTTGGAGGAGGGGAAGTGGAAGGGTCGAGTAGGGAGGGGAGTGGACTGAAGGTGTGAGAGAGGGGGTGGAGAGAAAAAGACAGTTCAGAGTACAATGAATGTTGTATATTGGATGGGGAATGTTTGTGGATATATTTGATATCTAGACTCTATAGAATGTTTAACGAAAACCACTCTATCATAGCAATGTCATTGAAGTAACAAAACCAAATCTCATACAATCATAATATTTGCACAGCAGATGTTGACGTACTATTTCACAGCAAATCTCTCTAATATTCTCACCGAATACTAAGTTATCAGCTAATTCTTCACATCTCACTCATAAGATCGATCCATTCCTGACAGACCCAAAACCTCAAATCTCACAGCCTAGCGACGATATATCTCTAGGTTGAGTTGAACTGTAACTAGAATTGATAGATACAACTAAGAAAAAAAGTATCAGTAGAAGTCCCTCTCATCAATATATGCTCATAGCTTCTCTTCCCTCCATATTTGCACCTCTCAATCCTTATTTGAACTTGCCAACCTCTATCGTCTAATTCTTTGTGGACATTTCATGATATCGATCAGAGTATGTACATGACTTGAAGTGTTTACCAGCACGTCTGAGTCTCTTGTTTCATATATTAGAGCACTTGAAAAGCTATGTGTGATAAAGGCTTTTGTGAGAGTGAAGGGAGAGGATTTTTTGTAGGCGGAAGTGTAGGATCAATGGGATACTTGATATCTAATCTCTTGAGTAGCTGTTCTAGGATCCATTGAGTCAGAAGACCGCCTATTCGTGGGAGAATTCGGGCAGGCTTTAGTTACAATGATATTTAGAATATCAATTAGAAGAGTTCAATACAATAGAGGTATTGAATAGTTTCGCTGCTCGTCAAATCCGGCCTTTCTCTCCCCGAGTAGCTGTCGTTCCTTGGCGTGGACAATATAAACAAGATGCCAAAATCCGATTCCTCTTCCAGCATTGAAGAATTGGTCAATGGATCAATTTCTCGTTGTCAAAGTTTGAAACTCCAAGACTTGAAAGTTAATAATCGACAGAAACATGAACTTTATTTTATTGTCAACACACTGTTATATCGAATTCGTCAGCACGAGATAGAGGTGACGTTGAATATTCTTTGAGTTTTGAAGTTTAATCATTCTTAACCTTAACATCGAGGATCCTCCTGATCTGTCAGATCAAAAGACCCTCGATATCTAGAATCTAGATTATAGTTTAGCATCCCGTTATCCCGTCCACGCCGAGGATCCGAAAATGTCAAGGTTCTATGAACTAGTATGTTACATCTGATGTATACCCCTATCACAGCCTCTTTCTCTGCATTCATCCCATCCTACAACATTAAGTTTAAATGTAGTGTTACATCGAACCACAATAACATGTCGTATGTTATCCAATCACATTCCTCGGAATCTGCTGAGTTGATATATTCTAAACAATCCTTAGGTAACTTACCAGTTCGCGCTCTGTGAACAGTTTTTCCACAAGTACCACGGCGTCGATTAGTTGAATACCTAACCCTCGTTTTTGATCATCTCTGTAGAACAGTCGACGAGCTAGATAGGTACCTACTACCTACGTATACCTAGGTACTCAACCATTCCTCGCTGTACAAGTGCACCTACCACCTTGATGAATATCGGGATGTTTTTTGCCCTGGCATATGTAACAAGCGCTCTATTTACTTTTTGAAAAAGTACAAGTCTTATCAGATAAAAGTCTATTTCTCTATACTGAGGGCTCTGGACCCTTCCTTACTTACAAATATTCGTGTTTGAAGGAAGTTATACTCGTACTCGTTGCTGTCAAAAAGCATACAACTTCGCCAAGAAAAAAAGTAGGTTAGTTCTGATATTATACTTTGCCATATTGCAGTATACACATCTAGTTTCGGAGTTGTGTACATTTTTACGGCACGAGAGCCTCCTTGATAATGCACGACGCGATTGTTGATCAGATTCGGCCGAAAAAGAGCTTCGATTGGATTATGAGATGCCGGTGAGATTCAAGGGTCGATATCTGTAGAAGCAGATCTATTTTAGGTGGAGGGGTTTGTAATTCTACGTCCAGTTTCGAAATTCGATAGTTCGGGGATGGCGAGGGATTAGATCAGGTTTATGGAATTTGGTCTTGATTTTTCTTCTTCTCTGGTATAGTTTTCATACATACAGGATTACGAGGCAATATTAAAGAACTCAACGGCGATGAAATAATTATATTCGCTTCGATGAATTCAATACATCAACCTCGGGATTATACAGCCGCTTTAAAAACTTAAATCATCTAATATGGAGTTATTAGATGAAAGGAATGATGAGGCGAAGATAGAAATCTTATGCGAGTCCGTCGTGATTGGATCCATGACGAACCACCTTATTTGTGGAGTCAGAAAGACTAAAAGTACCTAAGCTCCGCCGCCAAGAAAACCATAGCTCCATCAGGACGAAATCACTAGGATCTCAAAATCTCCGTTCCCTTCTCAAAATTATATATATTGAATGATTGCGTATGTATCTCGAATCAATCTTCCGCGCTTGTATAGATGTAGCAACATGTAAAAGTTTATTCTCTATTAGATTGCTGAACCTCTTCGACCAGAAGTCTCATCACATCAATTCCAATTGCTATTTGACTTGGGAATAAAGGTATGATCACAACTTTCAAGATCATGATCTTGAAAGATGCTTGATCTTTGACGTATTTGATGTTCCGATTTTCCCGTCTTGATCTCATGGTGCCGGGTTCTTAGTTAGTCAGTTAGCCCTCTTGTTGAGTGCGTCTTGCGGTATGTGCATCTAGGTTCGGGGGTTCCATGCTTCCTTAGCAAGACAACTTGGACGAGTAGATAGTTCTGAACTTTTGATAATGGAAATAATCGCTGCTAATGCCTCCACATGGCTTAATGTGGACGGTGGAGACGTCACCTCATTTTTTTGCTGGTACTTGAATTTCGAATCGAGCGGTGTTGAAGGATAAACCCCTATCGAACTACATGGACCCTAGCTTAGCTTAACTTGCTTTGGCATTTTCTATCTTGCCCTATTGAGCCAACGTACTTTCTCTCCCACTTCTGAAGATTGATGGGATGAACTTTTCGATTTTTTGAATCTTTTAGCTTTTCTGACTGGTTGTCTTTATTTTCTCCGGAGTTTGCACACAGCTTTGGTAAGAAGGACCGTCACCGGGTATGAAGTGGTAAAACTGGGGTGCATCAGTACCCTGCAACTTGCATGTTTCCCCGTTGTGTCCGCAAGCCACATACCATAAATTACCCGATGCTTCGGGCTGCATGAATCATTTGCCGCTTCTAATTGTTTGTATATGAGGATTTATTTTGTTATACCTACCTGGGCCCTGTGTAGTAAGAGTCTAGAATAATGGGAATACAAACTTTTCTTTTCCATACAATAAATTTAGTAGTTTCATTTGTAGTTGATTTATGGTTCTAATTTAATCGGAGAGATAGATAGTGGTTCTCATTTCCGATGCCTCTTTTCTTTTTGTTCCCGAGTGCCCAAGTCTTCCTGCACGCTCACCCCCACAGATTTCTAGTCTTTGAAACACTATCAACTACCACCTTAATCTTTTGGGCTGCCCCACCACACGTGTGACTGGAATCATTGGACCATCTTAGATTAAACAATGCGAGCCAAGATGGAATATAAAGAATACGGAATATTTCTGGGGCACACGTGGTAGTTGCAAAGTCCACCGGAACATTTACAACGGACATTATTTTCGTTCGGCAGATATGAGAACCGTTAGGCTAAAAGGGGGAACCCTGACCATAGGTGGGATTACTTTTGGACTGTAGAGCAAAGAGCATTCTGACTTTGTAGGAGGGCATAACAAGTAGCGAAAGTGGATAGCGTGAAAGGATTAGGAGAGGAAAACATGGAAAGGTTCGACGAGCTTACCCTCAGGGGTGGGAATACTATTGACCATAGCTAAGCCAAAATTTCTATTCCATGCAACAACATCAATTAGTGGCTTGGTGCAACTTGTTCGTACTGTCGTATTCCGTGTACCCAGGAGTACTCCTGAAGAATTTCTATAAAGACATCTCTTAGCCATCTCTTAGCTATCTCTTGGCCAGCTCTATCCTCCAACACTTCTTCTCACATCCTTCTTGGTTATCTTAGTTGATCGTTCCAACCGCACCATCATGCCTTCCACCAAGTCCATGGCAGCTATGCTGCTCTCCGCCATGACATTGGCACCCGCCTTGGCCAACCCTATTGCGGCCCCAATGCCAACCGCCGCCCCAAGCCCTGTCGAGGTTGAATCCGCCTTTGTCGAGCGCAACATTGAGAAGCGTGCTGCAACCTGTACCTTCAGTGGCTCTCTCGGTTACTCCTCCGCCAGCAAGTCTAAGGCATCATGCTCAACTATCATCCTTAAGGAATTGACTGTCCCCGGTGGTGTCACTCTTGACATGACCGATCTCCCTGATGATACTACCGTCATCTTCCAAGGAGAGACATCATTCACTTTCAAGGAGTGGGAAGGACCACTTTTCGCCGTCAGTGGAAACAACATCAAGGTCGCAGGATCCAACGCCTACACTGCCATTCTTAACGGAAATGGTGCTTCTTACTGGGACGGTGAGGGTGGAAGCGGTGGCAAGACTAAGCCAAAGTTCTTCCAAGCCCATGACTTGACTGATTCGCTTATTTAGACTCTTACCATTCTCAACCCACCTGTTCAGGTTTTCAGTATCAACAGTGTTTCAAACCTTGAATTGGCTTACATCACTGTCGATGCTTCCGCCGGTGATGCTTTGGCCAAGAACACTGATGCTTTTGACATCGGTTCTTCCGACCAGGTTATCATTGGTATGTTAAATCGAGATGCCTTCATCTATTATTAATGCCATACTAACCTATTGCACAGAGTACGCCACTGTCTACAACCAAGATGATTGCGTTGCTATCAACTCTGGAAGCGTATTTCCATAATCTATCATGCTCCTCATTCTCCCTAACTCCCACTAACATGGATATTCAGCACATTACCTTCAAGAATGGTTACTGCTCGGGTGGCCACGGTCTTTCCATCGGTTCCGTAGGAGGACGTTCTAACAACACCGTCGATACTGTCTCTTTCCTCGACTCCACTGTCACCAAGTCCGTCCAAGCTATCCGTATCAAGACTATCGCCGGCGACACCGGACTTGTCAACAACGTCGAGTACGATGGCATCACCATGAGCAGCATCTCCAAATACGGTATCCTCATCGAGCAAAACTACAATGGTGGCGATCTTCACGGAGACCCTGGCACCGGTGTCCCCATTACCGATTTGACCATCAAGAACATTGTCGGTACCGGCGCTGTCGCCTCTTCCGGATACGATGTCGTTGTTGTCTGCGGTAGCACCTCTTGCAAGTCCTGGACTTGGTCTTCTGTCGCCGTTACCTGTGGTAAGAAATACGCTTCTTGCCAGAACGTTCCAACTGTTGTTGGTGCTTGCTCTTAAGCGATAAATAAGAAGGATTCTTAAGCTTTTTAGCCGAAGATCTTGTTAAGCTGGATGGAAAGTTGGAAGATGAAGGACACTTTTTAGGTTCTTTGATCTGAGTTGTACATATTATATTCTCTTCGCTATATATATTTAGAATTTTATTTCTTGAACTATATTGTCATTCATAAGTGTCTTGAATCAGTAACAGCTGTGCTTTGCAATTTTTGACCATGACCTTTGTGGCAGATACGAATGCGAAAACCAGTGCTCAGACCCCAGTGCCAAAGTGTCCTCCTACCTTTTAATACCGCTATGATGGTTAGCTCATCAAGTAGATTTACGACCTGAATTTTTGTAGTTTGGTCTTTAAAAGTAGCGTTGCAAACACACCCTACAATGCTGTAAGTCTTAACGATTTTGGTAAGCGTAAGTTTATACACAGTATGTAGTAACATCCCACATTCCAAGATATCCAGCGTCGTCGCCAGGAGCAAGAAAGGGCTTTGAAGCACCGAGTCTCATTACACGTAATTATGGCTCTTCATCGACAAAATTGACGATATATACAAGACTCTTAGAGACAGAGAGATGATCATATGATTGTTCTAGCCTGGCTGGGTCTTCGATCTGTTTGTTGCATGGTAGTCGAGGTTGATGATGTTTCCAAGGTTCTTTCGTCAAATTAAATGGCGGTGAATCAACGACAAACGTCTAAGCTTCCTAACGCTGCATAGTCACGTGCTCGAGCGTAAGTAGATTTCATGAGCCCGTGCGGCCTTAAAAATCTCATGATCCTCCTAGCATTTATTGTTATACTTCAGAAATGAAATCTAAAGTGAACTTTAAGTCTCCATGTTTATCTCTATCTTCATAGGTATCATATACCACTTTTTAGTTTCCTTTGTCTTCCCTCCTTCTAAGGTGTTCTATTGCAAAGTATAATCTGCTAGAACTCTATCTTATCTCTGTGGATGAAAATGAGAACAGAGAGCGCGGGGTCGAGTGGGAGATGGAAAGTCAAGGAAGTTCATCTCAATACACTTCTTTGTCTTTTATTCTCTCTATTACAATCTGTCTAATATTTACCTTATAGCCTCGAAAATTATCAAGATCAAATTACTGTCTTTGTGTCCCAGGAGATTAAGAAGGGGAAAGAACTCAAACTCCCCTCCCTTTGTATAATACTTTTACCAAAAAAGGATAAAAGAAAAAAAAAAGGGATTATTTTAGCTATGTTTGGGACTGAACTCCTTACTCTTCGTTAATCAAGTCAAAGATACTATTTCTTCAATCCTCCTACGACTCCAATTTTCTCTACCTCCTTATAATCCACACTGCCCGCCGCGCAACCTGCTAAAACTCTTTCCCACTCCCCTACATCTTTAATTTTCACACATTCCTCTGCAGCCTTTACTTTCATCCCGCACTTTTCCCAAAGTTCCACAATCTCCTTTCCTTTAACTTCCCCTTGCGCTCTTACCTTCTCCACAAAACTCCCTGCCAATTTTTGATTTCCAGCATTTAGGATAAGTGTATAGAATGGCAACCATCCGATTGGAGATTTACGATTTTTAGCTATTTCTTCAAGACCAGACCAATCGCGTTTTGAGACAAGAGCACGAAGGCGTATCCATGTGGATGTTTTTTCCGGCATTTTGAATTCTGTGGTAAGTTTTTTGGCACGAGAAGTGTAGCTTAGTTTTATTAATTTGAAGAGAGTTTCGTTCAAGGAAAGACCTGTAAATGATTCTGTGAGGTCGCGGTCAAGAGATTCTTGCATTCTCAATAGTAAGGAAGCTTCGTGAAGAGCTTTGAGCTCGAAAGATGTTTCTTTGGAGTCTGAGAAGAGTTTTGCAGCGAGTGCGAGTTTATCGGATGCAGTTCGTGAATCTGGTTGATGGAGGGCTTCGCGAATAAAGACGTTGGCGCCATCAACACGACGATCGTCTTGGTAGTAGAGATCTTTCAGGAGAGAGGAATCTTCTGTTCGTGCTGAGGATTCGACAAGGGAGGTAGCGATGGGTCGGGTGTTTATAACGCGGAAGAAGGAGGCAAGGGGGAGTGACTTTTTGAGATGTAAGAGGACGTAGATTATTAGATCTGAGTCTCCGGATTCGATAGCTTTGTCGAGAGCGATTTCATCTTCTTCCATAGAGAGAAGAAGTGGTACTTGCTTTCCGGCGCGAGGTTCATGGTTTAGGAGGGCGGTGGCTAAACGGCCACGTCCTTCGTCGTAGGCTGCTCGGGCAATTTCTTCAAATGAAATGCCGCGTTTGTCGGAAAGTTTCTCGACAATTACGCGACAGATTGTGTCTTCATCTTCGGACCCTATGCGTACTTTCTGGGAAGCCCAGTGCACATAGATCCTGTCGGTTGGAAGTCGTAGATAATCTGAGATCTTGAGTGCTAAGAGATATTCTCGACGGTTGATAAGACGTCTAACAAGTTTTTCTGGAGTTAGGCGTAGAAATTGTTCGTATGAAAGGGGTATGCCGATTTCGTAATATCGGACAGCGTTCAACACCCTGAGTGTTTCGGTCATATCTACAAAATCATCACTGTTGTAAATATCAAGCACAGATTTACCAAATGAAGCGGCTTTGAGAAGTTGTTTCTGCCAATGGATGTTGAACTCATGACCAGCTGCTTTGACCTAGATACGGTCAGTTATGAAACCTGAATTGTGTGTAGGATTACCTACGCAAGTATCAACTGCCTCTACTAAATGAGGTCTAATCAATTGTATGTTATCGTCTGCTTTTGGTGATTGCTGCTCTAACTGCTCGACTGCATCCAATAATATCGATGCTGGTGATTCTGTGCCAAACCGAAAGGTTTCGTCGGTTACTTCCGGTACTTTTTGCAAAAAGTCACAAACATCATTGGTTATCAAACGAACACCGTCATGATCTATTCGGTGGTTAGCTGAAGTCGTGATTAGCTCTGGGGGCTTACAAACCGGCAATTACATGAACTCGACCATCATAATAAAACTTTGCGGCAGCGTTTTTAGGGCCGATGAGATGTACTTCATCCTCCCAAGCAATAACTACCGCATCATTGCCACACCATTGGACGTCTTTGGGAGGAGTTTTCGATCTGGAGTTGTATTCACTCAGTCTGCTTTGGAAGTCGCTCGTAATGACATATGCGTTTCCTGTTTCTGTGTAGAGAGCGACAAATTTTCCATTTGGTGATACACTAATATGAGTAAAGGGTCCGATGTCTAGAAAACGATCTTCGGATTCAGCTGCGTCTGCGACGTGTATGGTTTGGTCAATGCTCAGAAGAACTTCAACTGATCTAGATAACGTATATGTCGGTGGTATTAGTGTCCACGAATGAACATCGCCTTCTGGGGGCGTTGCTAACAACTTTGGACGTGGCTCTTCATATCTGGATACCGAGATTAGGTGATTATTTGCGAGCAAGGCCACAAACCCGGTGCCGTAGAATCTGTTCCGTTGATGAGCTCGCAGTCAATTGAAATTATGTCCAACACAAACCTGCAAGCTATAACGCCGAATTCCTCAGCACCATTCCCAAGAGAAAATTGATTGAAATCTCCTTGTAAGTCATAGTAACATCGTACCGTGCCATCAGCGGTGACGACAATAAGCTTTTCGTCCTCGGTCCAGCCGAGACCTTTAATAGAACCTTGATCCCAATTGATTCTTCTGATTAGCTTTCCAGCACAGCTGTATATATCGATACTGGATTTAGATGCTTGTGATCCTCGAAATGTTTGGAGCTTTGTTTCGTCTCGGTATAGAGCTGAATGAAGTATCATGTAAGCAAATGAAAACATCAAAGTATCGAGCCCACATGCATTCATAAGTCCCTATACTCCAAAGTCCGGCACTTTCATGTGTTCAGTAGGAGCACTAGCTCTAGGGACTCTGATGGGTCTATGCCCCTCAGCAGATGAGGTCTCGCAATCTTCTAACTTGCCCCTTGATTGGATCGACTGCAGCACCCGTCACCTCCCAGATTCTTAGACCTTTTAGAAAGAGGAAACAGTACAATGACTCTAGCAAAAATAATCTATTCCCGATATCAAAAAGAAACAACGCAACGCACCAATTGCTCCTCCATATGAGCATCCCGTGACCACGTAGTTTTCAAGCTCTAGGTCCTGGTCAAATACAGCTGTATATAACTGTATCTTTCGATAGAACTTATCCCCCACCTTCTCCCATTCTGCAGTTGGACTTGTCATTTCAATATTGCTTAACTGTTCATTATAGTTGGGATGGTTATTGTTGTTGCTTCGAGTTGCTTGTTCTATCGTGAAGAGCTCCTAGTTTAAGATGTGTTCAAAGCTTGACGCTATTGATCATCAACAACATTCAATGTTATGCGATCGACTTCAGCATAGATCCGAATTATGACATCCGACCAGTGAAGCATCCAATTTGTTTCTATAGATATTCCACCTAAGAAATGGGATTTGGGTGAAATCATTCTCTTCATGGATTGATGGCAGACGAGGAGTTGATCAATAAAATCCACGAGCTCAGCGACTTGGAGCTCGCCGCACTGATATGTTTAGTCGCAGAAGAGCACTGTATCATTGATACAGATCCCGATGCTCTAGGCGATCTCGTACAAGAGTTACAGCTGGTGAATACACCTCCCTTTCAATATCCTCGCAAGCTGCTAATGCTTAGTAGGTCGCATCTAAAGTCTTCGGCTTAACTTATGCTGTTATCGATTGCAATAGCCACACCACCCTCGATGATTTTGCACATGCTATTCTTTCCGTTGATGCGGCTCCTACTCGAACGAATTCTCCTGCAATAAGTCGTCGCGACTCGTACTTCTTACACACACCCGCTTTCCAATCAATCAATAGACCGTCTATACCGGAAACGATCGATAATAAAAGGATAGCAAATGTGATCATCGCTAGGAATCTCGACGAGGCGCCGCAGCAGATACAGATTCAAGCGTTAGAGCTAATGCGAACGAAACGACTGTTCACAAGGACATCCATACAAAATGCGCCAAAACGTTTCTTGTTTATAGCTGCTATAGTAGGCGGGGAGGGCCCAAGGTTTACAAAACATCTTAATGATTACATGTTCATTTCTCATGTACACGACCCTGAGGATGGGTTCCCGAACCTAGAAGATATGTTTACAGACGATACGAGTTCCACATTATCAGTTGTGAAAAGGAGTCCAACAATACTGACTGAGGAGAGTTTATGGGCGAGAATATCTCCGATGGTGAGTAGTCAAACGCCTATGACTGAGCTATTGTTACTAATAAAGATATAGGATATCGAAAATTTAGCCCAGCAAAGTAAAAATACTACAGTCAGTGTCGAGGTCAAGCAATATCAACAAAATATTGCATCCTTCCTTAGAATACATCGCGCGGTGGCAACGGGTATATCTGCAATTGCCACAAAGCATTTTGACAAGCTTGTTAGGTAAGAATGACCTGATATGTACACGGAAATTTGTTCTGATACCGATTAGATGCCTCGCGCCGTTGCACGGCCTTCCATATGCTACCCCATCTCTTATTGCTCTTGCCTCCAGAAAGATATACCTTCATCGCATTGAGATTGTAAGTCCAGAAAGAGAACGTAGTATGCAGTGGGGGAGTGACTTGGACGCCATTAGAGAAATGTTGGATGGTATAGGACCAGAGGAAGTGATTGAGGATGTGTTGGGTAGTGCAGGAGCCGAGGCTCCCTTGTAGAGTAAACCGACCAATTGAATATCAGAAAAACAATATCAACGGAGTGTTAGTAGCACCTGGCAGTCATGATCATAAATTTGTAGTAGTAGTGTGACATGGTATAACGGCGGAAAGGCCAATGTTGGTCCTGTGATTACAAAAGTTTGAGAGTTTGTATCACTACCCAGCGCAGATGATATTCGAAAGTGCGCAAGAGGATACCAAGTGGGATTTTTGAATGGCATTATGTGATGAATTGAATCGTCTCGCGCACTTGACATCTACACAACACTTTTTTTTTTCACACGGCTAAACTTCACTTGCGTCACAATCGTCTCATTGTCTCCGCTTAATCATGCACCCCAAAAGGCATCTAAAATTGAATCTTGATTTCACCCAGAGACAATCACTATGAATACCAGTCGCAAAGTGAGTACACTTATTGAAAGGTTATATTAGAATTGGTTCTATGGCCGGAACCGATTAAGAACATATGGAAGCTGGTTAATCGTTCGTTATCGAGGTTTCTAGACGGGAGTCAAAAATAACAGATAACCCAGTCATTAAAAATATTTTGACGAAGGCTTTCACATAACTCAATTCAATAGCAAACTATCTGGTCTTGGCCTCGGATACTCCGTACCCCTCTTCTATACCCCTCTTCTTACCGCCTGTGCATGTTTTGCCAGATTGTGAATTGTTTCTTCGTTTACCTTTTAGTTCCCCATTCTTTTGGCAAGATTTAAACCCTCTTCTTATTTCCTCGTCATAAAACTTGCAGGTAACGATAGTCTTGACTTGTTATTCGTCCCATTCTCGTCACTGCGACATCATGGCAAGTGACGATTTGCCATTTCCTGAATTGGTGGCTGATGTGGCATCTGCTGAAGTCCGCTTGATTTTAGGTATTCCATTGAAGTATGTATCCAGAATTACACCTTTCATATAAATTTTGGACTGAATTCACTCCATAGTTTCTTATTCGATAAACTTCCGCGAGTCCAAAACGAATGGCCCGGCTTGCAGGATATTTTCATTTGCGTCCAGGATCTTCAGCAGGTAGATGAAAAAAACTGCATTCCGGCCCGCTAGATACAATGGCGCCCACGATCAACGGAGAGATCGTCAAAATTTAAGAAGCATTGATGAGATACGACTTGGTCAATCTCAATTCGAACACTGGACAGCACATAGCCAGCCAAAAATTCCTTGTTATTCGCTTATCCAAACGCGCTGAGCATGGCAAAGTATGCGACTACTTGGAGTTGACGAGAAGCCACGATACGATATCCGAATGGAAACACTATAAGAAAGATATAATGAAATTATCAAGTCGACAATGCCGAATTTGAATATCCTCTAATTATTTCCCTGTGGTTGAATTATATGGAATAAAAGAGGCAAACTTCTCTGTGAAGAAAGCTATCTTGTAAGTCTCCATTTGTGATATTAGTGAGCCTCACTAAATACTCTAGGCTCAAACCGGTAACTATTGACGAAGGGGAAAATGGCGATCATTTTCGTGCCTTCACTGATGATATGTGGAATGACTGCAACTTCAGGTTCGGGTATTAAGAGGGGACCACAGGTTTTCGATCTTGGCCCACCACTACCCTATCACCCAAATATGGTATCCTGAAAATCCTCCACACTTTCTATTATCTTGGACTGGTATTATCTGTAGAATAGTCAGACTAGATCATTGATTTAGCATGATCGCGAAAACAAAGTTGTTCCAAGTTGCAATTTCCCTGAATTCGTGATTTTGATTGTGAACTTGCACTTATAGCTAACTACAAGATGCCTTCGAAAAAACGAAATTTCTGGCTATAAGGTAATCCTTATGACTGCGCAAGTCATTGACCCGAGTTTGCCTGCGATTCACATTGTGCATTTCCATAAACCTTTTCCTGGGTTTCCAAGTTCTCCCTCCTCCATTGGTATCCGTATTTATAACATCTGTCTATGTACTATCTACTTGCGGGTTCCATCAGTGGTATTTTTTGAGATCTGAATCATGCCTAGAGCTTTCAGGCTACTTCTCATTTCATTATGTGCAAGCTGGTCTAATAATGATTGCCGTTCTACATTACAATAGCCTACTCTATAGTGACTGAAATCCTCAGTAATTGAGGTAGCGCTTTCTATTATGGTAAATATATACTGAGTGATATTTTGATTAGGACTGTTTGCTTGAAAACACAAAGCTTTTCACGCTCGGAGTAAGAGTTTCCAGCAATCACATGACTTCCATGTGATCGACCTTATGTACGGTAGCCACGTTGATTGGACGCCGTTAACACCCGGGGTGCTAACCGAGATATGGTATTTTTCAACAATACCTAGGTAATTTCTTGGTCTACTTCGATGTATCGTGTCAACCCTTGTTTATATTCATATTTTCACAACGTCAAACATTTGAAAGTTTTCCGGCAGAAAAGTAAGCATGGCATCATCCGTTACCGAAATTGAGCCATTACTGGCCAGTTCTATGAGAGTTTTGCGGAATCAAACCACCCTTCAAGATCTCGTTGCAGCTTATCCATCTTTGAAGGAAAAATCGCTTTCATCTCCTTCAAGCTTGACAAAGTTGGAACGTCGTGTGTTCCTTGATCTTCCAGACCCAGAAATGGAAAGTGCAAATATAAGTGCAGCAACAAGTCTTTCGCGAGCTGAATTGATAGAGAAAGCTGTTATCAATCGCGGTAGCCTCACAGACTCAGAAGTTTTAATTTTGAAAGATCGATTCTGGACATCTCCCACCCAAGAGGAGAACTCGAGGATAACTGATGGGTTCAGGGATTTAAGTGAAGAAGCGGGCGACGAATTTTTTGATGCCAAAGCTCCAGCTTATCTTGAAAACGAGGAAGAAGCTTTCAATGTTGGTATTCATGAGTTCTGGGGACGCGAGAAAGCTGTGCGGAATTATCATTTAAACGATGTACTTAATTCAGCCTTGCCATACGCGCCGGAATGGATAAAGCAGCTCTACAAGGAGGGAAAACAGCAATGGGGTTTTGTTTGTTTCTATGATGCTGCTGCTCAAACCATCGATGCAGAACGCCTTGAGTAATTCCAATTTGCCTTGGGTAGCTTTTTCGAACATGCACTTCGGTTCAATGGCTCAAAAGATATCTTCAACGTCAAGTGGAAATATATGACGTTCAATGCGCCAGCCACTGCCTTTGCGCATACTGCAACTTCCATGAAAATTGAAGACCAGAGTGGTGCGACTACCTTTCAGGATGTCGGCTCCCAGTTCCGAAATGTATTCAAGGAAACTTTAGAAGACCCAGAAATATACCAAAGAAGGGAAGATGTAACGTCGACCACTGAATACACAGGTGATCTTGAAGATGGAATTGCCGGTTCTGGGTTTCTCACAAATACATTTCTGTTGTTTGATCCAGTCTGCATCGACTTAGTGGTGGAATCGGGATATTTCTATGATAACATGCGTGTCTTAGCATTCGAGGCCGAATTTCCAGTGCCAGGAAGAACATATGTGGAAGGATATCAGGGTTACACATGCGTGAGACTAGATCAGTTGGTGTACTACTTCTACGTGCTGAGGATGAAGAACGAGCTTGGCATGGATAAGATATGGAAGGCGGCGAAGAAGAGTCAAAACAGTGCATTCTTTAGCATGGACCCCGAGGAGGCTTTGAATTGGTCGCATTCTAACCATCAAACGACATTCACGTCCGATAGCATACTTGGAAAAAGACGTTGCATCATAAGAGAAGCTCAAAAGAGTTGATCAAAGGTCGGTTGAAAGAGAGGCTTTCGAGACCGGTAGAGGAATTGAAGCATGGGCACTAAGAAGTGTGGTTCATCAAAAAAATAAATATTAAGAGGGTCGCAATCTTGCACTAGACAACTATTGATTATTGTGTCGAGAATCCGATGATAGAATTTTTTCCACCAACTCATTTATATCCACCACCCCCCAAATCGGATATACGGAAATTGATGGGGTGACATGGGCTTTGTAAATCTATATCTCAGAACACAACTTCTTGCTTTCGGTCCTCGGAGCAAACTTGGTATCAAGTTTACGGAGGTCAATTCGAATTTGGACGTGGCAACAAGCATTTCCAAGGCTCTAGCCAGGGGCCCTAGCCCTTGAAGATACACTAAAGCGGTCTTCCTGTTATCCGGCATTGCAACTATCAGACAGGCATCGTCTAGGCATCGCTAAGCTTAAAGAAAGATAAATCATATAATTTTCACGATACTGGCAGCTTTTGGCAGGAAATGGAGATGAAATCCATGGGTTTCGCTGGTCCCTAGCCCCAACTGTTGGTGACTACTACATATGGTCATATGCCATGGCCAGTTGGATGAGATCGAATATCCATGAACGGGGTGGTTTTTTGTTTAAGAAGAAATCTCTTCTTCGGCTTAACCTGCATTACCACCGACACGAAAACGGAATCAGCAAGTCCTACAAAACAAGCTATTCGTTGGTCCTCGCCTCATTAAATTACTCATCTTGTTGATGATTGATCAATTGCTTCGATTGGTATGTAAATAGAATGAAATATTATGAGTCAGGTATTATAGCGTTTTCTCACGCTGCATCGTCTCCACAGCCCTGTGCTTTCCCGATCAATCTAATCTAATTAGTCCGCGACACACCCTTGGGGAAAGTTGAGCAAGTTGAAAATTCCCCCAAACCACCACATTTTATTCCCCACTTCCCTCTCAAGTACTCAAATCCACCAACTCACACTATCCCCTCAACTGTGCCATTGCCAACACTCTTCAAAGAACTCATCATTTTCGTCCAATTTAATTGTAGATGCCTGTGACCCAGCACCAATCTTCCATACACGATATGCAATTTTCACATACCGTAGTGAAGGACATAGCGCGGAAATTAGCTTTATGTAGCACAATGCGTCATGGGGTGATACGAAAGGGTCTGGATTAGGACCCGGAAGGCCGTCGGTACTGCTGCGACGCCGACCTATGCATAAATATGTAAGGGAATTCATGTTGGATAGATGCGTTGAAAAATTGTCCTATGATAAAGTTAATATAAGCTATAGCAAGGGGATAATTAGTCACATTTAGTATAGGATAAATTGCAAGAGACATACCCATTGAGTAGCAAAATCTAGATAGAGTCCGAGCTTAGTGAGACTTCTTCCATGGCCTGGAAGTCTATCAAAAATTGAATATGGAGCGAGCGCGTCATACCCTGGAGGCTTTTCTAAAACTGGCGTCAGGAGATTGGGAGTATTTGGTACATTAGTCACTTCTCTGATCGACAGCTCAGATAACCGTGGAAGGTCCAGCATGTTGAACTCTTACAATAGAGAGTCATACATGCTATAAAGCTGAGTAACTGTGAGCTTCAGAAGATCGGCAAAATTTCTTGCCTCATCATCCATCCAGGCTCTGAGTGCGCTATCGATACGAGTGATCTTAAGACTGCGCAAGGAACTCACATTCTCAAGGAGCGTGTAGTCGATGTCGCAGAATTGAGCGGTACTGTTGCTGGAATCCTCTGCGACCAAACCATTGAAAAATCCCAGGTCGGTAATGAATGATGTATTGGTCAATTGCTCTAGATAGTTATCGATTTTTTCAGACGCGGGTTTGCCAGGAATTAATTCGGCAGGAAGGACAAGTCGACGCAGCTGCAAAGGTTTTGCTGCACATATGGTGTGGTAATAATCACACAAATATTCTAGAATACACTTGCTGTCTCGTCTCAGGTTGCCGTGTGAATCATACGGCTCAAACGAACTTCCATAGTCTGTAGGTCCAAGTATCAGAACCTTGAGGTGGGGACATCTGGACAACAGTCTTGCAATATCTTCCACTCCATTTATTCAGCCATTAATATCGTTAAGCTCAAGAAATGACAGGTTTCGAAACTGTTGCAACATAATTGTGCTATTTAGACAACCCTTCATCTGAAGTTTTTTAAGCTTTGTAAATGCCTACAAGGCTTTTCGAAAGTCTTCTTCTGTAAAGGCATGCAACAAAGTATCATCGTTTGCATTGTCGATCAGCCTGACAAAGTCTGTTAGTCTGTATGATTGGCTATTTCAACATGAAAAGGAAATATCAAAGGAGATACTTAGCATACTTCAAAGTCTGAACGCCTGTCCCCAGTTCCACGATTCGCGTCATATGATCTGTACATGCTTTTCTGAGCTGTATGATACGTTCCTCGCGATAAAGCTGCACTTCCTCATCTTCTGAATCCTCCTCAAAATCAGCTTCATCCCAATCGCGAAACTCGTCATCAATTCCGATTTCCACTTCCTTCGCCAGCGAGATGTTGGACGGTAAAGGAGGCATGTCCGGCTTCCTCGGTCCATCAAGTATCAATTCCGAATACCATTGGTATCGCGGAGGGATAGTTATGTCGATTGGTCACTTTAATCATATAATAGATATATATGGTGATAATAAACTAGATTGACTTGAGGTATGATCATAAGGATCATATCTACCTTATATACCCTAATTGAGCAATAAAGTCACCTAATTAGATATTAGGGTTCACATATTAATTGGATAAACAAAAAGACCATTGTTCTCCGCAAGGAGTGGTTGGCTTAGTGGTAAAGTGCTTTGTGCCCACTTCTACCCTAAGACTATTTTGAACGATATATCT